>JAXBDA010005438.1:0-24452 GCA_036023075.1 Gaultheria prostrata
GGAGATCAGATTAGAACCTAAGTAGAGGCAAAAACCACTAGTAGATCTTCTATCTATTCTGTCCCCAGCCCAATCAGCATCTGAAAATGCTGTGAGAGTAAAAGGGCTAGGAGTAAACAGCAAACCATTTTGAATTGAACCCTTAATGTACCTCAAAATCCATTTTACAGCTACAAAGTGACTCCTTAGGGTCGTGCATATGCTGACATGCTACATTGACTGCAAATGTGATTTCTGGTCTGGTGAGAGTCAAGTACTGAAGGGACCCAACCACAGTTCGATACCAATGTGGATCAACAAAGGAAGGATCTGGATTTAGAACTGCAGGTTTAACAGAACATGGAGTTGTGCTAGGCTTACACTCTGTCATGCCTGCCTTTTGTAAAAGATCAGAGGAATATTTAGCTTGAGATAGCAATAAGTTGGAACCATCTTGATGCACTTCAATGCCCAGAAAATAGTGTAAGGACCCAAGGTCCTTCATAGCAAATCTAGAACTTAGCACTTTAACCAACTCAGGAATGAATGCAGTATTGCTACCACTGACAAGAATGTCATCAACATAGACTAAAACTAGGATAATACCTTGTGCATTCTGTAAGGTAAATAAAGAAGTATCAGCTTGACTATGAACGAACCCTTGTTTAAGAAAGAAACCAGAAAATACTGAAAACCATGCCCTGGGGGCCTGCCTTAAGCCATAGAGAGCTTTCTTCAATTTGCACACATAAGTAGGATGAACAGAGTCTTTGTAACCTTGGGGTTGTCTCATATAGACATCTTCTTCAATGACCCCATGAAGAAATGCATTACTCACGTTAAGCTGCTTGATAGGCCACTTATTAGTCACAGCCATGGCTAAGACAACCCTAATAGTTGGTTGTTTAATCACTGGACTGAATGTCTCAGTGAAATCTAGCCCCTCATGCTGTTGATTACCATTGGCAACCAACCTTGCTTTATATCTAGCCACTGTCCCATCTGAGTTTCGTTTGATTTTGTATATCCATTGACAGCCTATTACATTAGCTGTGGGTGGTAGAGGAACCAAATCCCAGGTCCCTTGATCAAGAAGAGCCTTATACTCCTCTGCCATAGCTTTTTGCCAAACAAACTGCTTGATGGCCTCAGAGAAATAGAGAGATTCTTGTGTTGGTAATGAACTCTCTGGATGAATAGTGAGAAGACTCAAAGGATTTTTGGGCTTAACAATACCATTCTTGGATCTTGTAGTCATAGGATGGGAATTAGGATACAAAATATTAGGAGAAGCAGAGTTCAAGGGAGGAGAAACAGAAGCAGCAAGGATAGAACCAAGAGGGATGCCAGAAGAAACTGAACTCAAAGAAGAAGAAGGAGCAACAAAAGGGAACAGAGGAGTACTATCATGAGGGGGAGAAAAAGGTGTAGAAGAAGAAGCAGCAATAGAATCAGAGGAGAAAAAAGATAAAGGAACAGTAATAACAACATCATCAAATGATGTGAGAGGCACAGTAAATTTGGTGGGATGAAGACAAGAGGATTGAGATGAGATGGAAACAAGAGAAGAGTATGGAAGATCGTTTTCAACAAATTTCACATGCCTAGACAAATAGACCTTGTTAGTTTGAGGGTCAAAGCATTTGTAGCCCTTGGTATTATGACAGTAGCCCAAGAACACACATGGCTTGGATTTTGGGATTAGTTTATTAGCTGTGTATGTTTTAACCATGGAAAACAGCTGCAACCAAAGGGTTTTAGGGCCAAGTATTCTGGAAAAGTGTTAAACAAAAGAGAAAAAGGGACCTGGAACTTAAGGGATGAATGTGGAAGTCTGTTTGTAAGATAGACTGCTGTAGTTAATGCCTCAAGCCAAAAAGAAGTTGGTAAACCAGATTGAAGGAAGAGAGTGATGGTAGTCTCTATTAAGTGCCTATGCTTCCTTTCCACCACACCATTTTGTTCTGGTGTGTGTGGACAAGTTGTTTGATGAACTACCCCAGCAGTGAGAAAAAGATGAAGAAGAAAGTGATTAATGAATTCACCACCATTGTCACTCTTCACAATCTAAATAGTGGAATGAAACTGAGTTGATACAAAAGCTTTAAACTCTGATATTTTGGTCTTAACCTCAGATTTATAATGAAGAGGGAAGAGCCAAACATATCTAGTAAAATCATCAATCACAAGAAGGTAATACCTAAAACCTTCGTGAGAAGGAATAGGTGAGGGACCCCAAACATCCATATGCATTAATTGGAAAGGTGCAGAGGTACAAGTTTCAGATAAACCAAAAGCAAGCTTATGGCTTTTGGCCATATTACAGTAAGTACAATTAACCTCCAAAGGTTTTGAAACAGGTAGATTGAATTGTTTTATTACAGAATGAAACAAATTTGAACTAGGGTGACCAAGCTTTTGATGCCATAACATGGCAGATTTGGAAGTAGAACTAGACAAACCAGAAGTAGAGCTTACAGGTGCTTGAGATGCAACAACAGTAGCATTGAAAGATGAAACTGCAGAAGAGTTGTCTGGAGATGACTTAGAAGCTTTAAAGAAGTTCATCACTGGATACAGGCCCTTGTGACAGGGCCCCTGGTACAGAATTTTGAGGGTAGACTTGTCCTGAATGACAAGTCCATGACAGTCAAAAATAAGCAAACAGTTATTATCCTTGGCTAGTTGATGAACAGAGATGAGATTTAATGCTTGGTGTATGCAAAACAGAAGATAAATGAAAAACTGAAGTAGGAGTTGGTAACAAGCCTTTACCAGTGTGTGTGACTGGAAGATTGGAGCCATTACCCACAAGAACCTCATTTGCTCCCTGTGTAGGTTGAGGTTGAGCTATGTTATTGAGATTGTTGGTGATATGATGTGTAGCTCCACTATCAAAGTACCATTGCTGTGGTGAATTTAATTCTGATGTAGATTGACTTCCATAGAAACTCATAGGTGTATCATATCCCTCAACAGCAGATCCAGATGTACTAGGAATCATGGCTAACAAGTTATAGGCAGCAGAAAAACCAGCAAAAGGTGGTGTAACAGAACTCATGGGAGATGACATGCCATGTGGTGTAGTGTAGACACAGTTGATGCAGTGACAAAATGTGGTCCATAATTGTGTGAGTAACCAGCTCTGATATAAGGTGATGCTATAGTTTGTGGCATTTGTGATATTGACATTTGAGGTCTATATCCTTGACCTACAAATGACTGTGGCATCATTTGAGGCTATTGAGAGAAGCCCCTAACACCAACACCATTATTCCAAGAATGCATTGGTGAGGAATGACCATAAGACAGTGATGTATTTCCATAGACCTGTGGTACATTTCCTCTCCAAGAATCAAAACCAATAGATCCATTAATTTGATCCTTATAATAGCAGAAATTCGTGGTATGATAGTTTCTACCACAGACCTCACATGGATCCCTAAAATATCTGGGGCCTCTACCCCCTCTTCCTCTAGCATGTCCGCTAAACTGAGCTTGATAAAACCGTTGCTGTGAAACAAACGGTTGCTGAGGGAAAAATTGATGTTGAGAGGGCATAGGTATAGATGAATTAGAAGCCCCAATGCCAGAACCTGAAGCAGGTTGTGAAGTAATTCCCAGTTGTGACATACCAGTCTGTATTGACTCAGTGGTTACCCCTTCATTAGGCAGTCCCGTTCCTAGACTTGAAGTTTTGTCACGTGTGGCCACAAGTACAGTAGTGTGATCAAGAGGAAGATCTTTGGACAGTTGTTGATCCTCACTATTTAGCATTCCAACTAACTCCTCAAAACTAATTGGAGAACCTCTGGTTCGAATTGCTGTTCTTAATGGATTAAACTCCTTAGGCAATCCTTTTAATGTGTGAAAAACTAGATCATCATCGTCAACTGGACTCCCAGCAGCTGCTAATTTTTTAGCAAAGTCCTTGACTGTATCTAGATACTTTTCCATTGTTTCAGTTTTAGTGTGACAGAACAATCTACTTTTCAACTCCTGAACATGAGTTCTTGTGAGAGAGTTATACCGATTTAACAGAGAATCCCAAACTTCTTTAACATGATGAAACCCTAGAATATATGGAAGCGTTGATTGTGACAGAGAAGATGTCAAACACGACAAAAGTTGAGTATCAACTAACTTCCACATAGCAAATTCAGGATTGTCCACAAGATTCCCTTCGCTATTCCTTATCTTTGATGATGGACAAACAATCGATCCATCCAAATAACCGTAAAAACCATTCGCAGTCATCAAATTTTCTACTTGTATACGCCATAAAAGATAGTTTGGTCCAGTCAATTTGATATTCACTAATGATTGAAAATTCGAGACTAGAAAGGCCAAGGATGGAGGTATTGTTACCGTAGTAGTTGTAGTTGTCATCTTGAATTGATTCCTTCAGTAACTGAATTTTTGAGGAATTGGAAGTGAGAAACTTAGGTCGATCTAGATGATCGAGAGCCTTGATTCAACGTCCCAGACATCGCAAAACTCGACTTTCGTCTCCACTAGCTCTGATACCATGAAGAAAATGACAAAACGTAATGAAAACCCTAAGTTTTACAGAGAGAAGAACTGAATCGTATTTCCTATCTTGAATGTTACAAGAGCTCAGTTTGCCCCTTTATATATGAGAAGGCTCTGAGAGATTTTGGTGAATACAATCGTAGAGAGAGAGAGAGACTGTTACAATTGCTGAGCTGGCAGCTTGAGCTGTTAAGCATTTGTTAAGCACGTGACCTTTCTTAACCAACTTGATTCCCTTTTCTTAACCAACTTAATCACCTCTTAATCAACTGCTCATTACAAAACAATAATCCATAATCCACTTAATGATTTGAACTAACATTAACCATGGTTCAAGTGGACCGTATAGCTTATATGTTGCAAATCAGTCATAACGGGTAGGGCTGCAAACGAGCCAAGCCGAGTCGAGCCGGGCTTTGTAATATTCGAGCTCGGCTCGTTTGTTTAGCGAGTCCAAAACTCGAGCTCGAGCTCGGCTCGGTCATAAATGTGCCGAGCCTTTAACCAGCTGAGTCAGACTAATTTACTTAACGAGTCTTTTTAAACGAGTCGAGCTTTTACGAGCCATGCCAAGTTTTTGCGAGCTGAGCTCGGCTCGTTTAGTAACTTGAAGAGGCAAAGAGACAATGTGGTGACATACTGTTCAGCTTCTATGTTTTGGTGACTGATCAAATTTCGCGAGTATGAACACAACCATCCGGACCAGGGCCAGCCCTGGCATAAAACGGGTGATGCGACCACTTTAGGTCAAAAAAATTAAGTAAAAACTAGGGGTCTATTTTTCATAAAACTCGTCCGTATATTATACTCCCTCCATCCGGATTTGTTGGTCAATTTTGGGGATTCCAACTTTTTTTCCATCACTTTTTGTGTATTTTCTCCATACTTTACCCTTTAACTTTTGCAAATGGACAAACATTTTCGGACTTGAAAAAGTATGTTTCTGGACCAACAAATCCGGACGGAGGGAGTATATAAACTACTATGTGATTTAGCTCAAGATGGAATCTAGCTCAAGTAGTTTGTGCTTGTGTGTTCGAACTAGTTCTTATGTTTTCTATTAGATCTAGTGTAAAACAAAACTCTTACACCACATAATTTATGCTTTAATGGTTGTAGTGTTACTCAAGTCCAAAGTTCAAATCCTCTGCACTTCACAAATATTTGATAATTTTTTTTTATTTTCTCTAGTTTATTTTAATCTTACTTTTATCTTTTAACATCAAATTCACAAATAAATAAGTGTTGACGATAAATAAATCATAGTAATTTATTTTCACTCAAAACTTGGAACAACCCCTAGTTAGTTAGACATAACGAGTAGTATGAACAGTACTTTGTTACGTTCGGTTCATTTTTTCTAATTGGATAAAAATTTAAATTTTATTTCAGTAAAAAATTGGAAACTAAAATACCATGTTTAATCTTTTTACTCTTATACCCACCTATAGTGATTTTTTTTTTTTACAAACACCTAGAATCCATTTCTTAATTTCGCTTTAAATCCCTAAAATCTCAGGGCCGGCCCTGATCCGGACACAACACCGAACACAACCCCTCACATACACGTGGGTCCCGCATAATAAATGTGTGCATAATTTACGTGCATGTATGTGAGGGGTTGTGTGCGGAACTTACGTGTTTGTGTTCCTATCATTTTTGTTATGTTAGTTTAATATTTTTTTCCCCGGAAATATGCTGTGGGTATACCGTATATGTAGTTCGTAAATGATGGCCCAAAATGAAAAATCATGCTACTTTTCGAATTAAAAAATTAAATGCTTTCAGGTATGATTTTTTTTTTTTAAACGCCGAGAGTAATTTTTAACACCGCTGGATAAGCCCTTCTTTCTTGATTGCCCTCATGGAGATGAATCCGGAAAGCAAAAATTTCACTGAAGATAAAAATAAGGCAGAAGACCAATTAAAAGTGCCCTTTTTTTCTTTTTTTCTTTTTTATCAATTTCGACTATAAAGGAATTTTCCATCTTCCTGACAAAGATGTTTTGTTTTTCAGATTCGTCTCGATGAGAGAGAAGTTTAAAAAATAACAAGTTTTGTACGAAAACTAAAAAAATCAATAGCGGACAAAAAAAGAGTAGTCGATTAAGAGTGAGTTAATTTCCACTAAATTTTTTGTTTTCACCCTACTGCCAAAAGACAACTCGTTCATATTAAAATATTATTAATCCATTTTTTAAATAAAATGACTTATCTTGAATAATAAAAACATAAGCGTAAAATACCAAAAATACCGCTTACCGCTTAGTCCATTTAGGTTGAGTTTCCCAAAATAAGTGATGCCGTGAAAAGTCACTTTTAAAATTTTTCTTATTCCAAATTTTTTTCACGTTCGTTTTTTTGCATCAAATTTTTGTGATTTATTGGTTAATCTCAATACGAGAAATTCGAAAAGCAAAAAGTTATGACTTATACCAATTTTGTTTGGGGAAAGGACCAACTTTTTAGCACTTTTAGTCCTTTCCGGACCAACTTTTAGTACTTTTAGTCCTTTGCCAAAAACATTGAGTAAAAGTCATAAATTTTTATTTTTCTTATTCCTCTCCTCGAGACTAATCAATAAATCAGCAAAGTTTGACGCAAAACTAATGCACGTGGCCAATAAAAAAAAAAAAAAAACTAATGCACGTGAAAAAAACTTGAATAAAGACAAATTTTAAGAGTGACTTTTAACACTGACTTATTTTGGAAAATTCAGCTTAGTCTTGTGGAAATACAGCTTAAGATTGATTAGGCCGAACAGCCTCTTAAGGCATCTTTAGTAATGGCTTTAAGAAAAGAATTAGGCACAGTTATTTGAAGTTAGGGGGTGTTCCACTAAGCCAGTTTTTGGAAAACTCATTTTTTTCTAAAAATTAAGATAAATCATTATCTTACAGTACATCACATAAAAAACCATGAAAAACTAGTTTTTTCTAAAAACTTTTTAGTGGAACACCCTTTTAGTTTTTTCTTTTCCCCCAATAGTGTAGTTATTAATTGATTGTGTCAGGAGCAAAAAAAGTTTTGCTGACAACTTAACTATGTTGGGCACAGTAATTTTCCGGCGAGAGATTGAGGGAGGGCTGGGGAGGGAAATGGGGCAGGTCATCTACAAAAGGTAGAGACAGATAGAGGGATGACCACTGAGGTGGTAACCTAGTTGGTCAAAGTGAGTGGGATAAGATTATCCTCTCTTCTTGTGCATGGACCACCCAGGTTCAAATCCCTCCCATGTCATTGTTGGGACTTGTGTGGATTTGCAAGGAGGGCCTTTGGCCAACTAGTCACCTAGGTGTGCTTTGGTGACGGCATGTCTTATTCTTCGGACAGTAGCTATGCTCAACCGGACATTCCACAGTGGGTTGTGAACCCCAATGGTTACGCCCATGTGAGATTGCTACGCTGGTCGGCCTTTCCCACCTTTTTTCCAGTTAAAAAAAAAGATAGAAGAATGATGTGGAGTAAAAGAGAAAAAGGTAGACAAAGGCCTATTTCGGCCAAAATAGAAAAGCAATCTTTTTGCTTTTTGTTTTTGAAAAAAAGCCAAAAGTGGATTGGTTTGACAACTTTTTGTGCTTTTTATTTTCGACCTGGGATGCGCGCAAGCATTCCCGATGATGAACCGAACCAATGTTGGCTACCTCGAGGACCGGAATGAGGCTCGGACTTGACAAATCCTCCAAATCTTACCTTAAACCCACTAAAATGCCTTAAACCAATCCCAAAACATTAAAACCAAGCCAAAACACAAGCCAGCACCAAGCAGCACCTTGTGCGCTCAACCCCTTTGCTAGCCACCCTGAGCGCTCAACCCCTCTCCAGTCAATTATTGATAGATCTCATGATGAGATTTTGCTGCAAGGGGAGCCTATGCTCCCCCATTACCAGCACCAACCTTGCACAACACGTATAATCTACCCCCCTAAATCACCCTACATGGTCCCTAAACCCATTTTAAATTTCAAATCTCATCTCTTCCATTTCCCTCCCATCTCTTTCTCTCTCTATATACATGTGCTTACACTCCCGCTACCCACTACTGCCATTGCCACTCCACTCCTGTAAAACCAACAATCAAATACCATTCTTCCTCCTCTCCAAACGTCCAGAGAAAACCACCATCAAATCCATCTTCATCCATAGCCATTCCATAACTAAAGAACCCATTTCTAAGCTAAAAATCCATCATCAAACCTTAAATACTACTGCTACCCTAAAATAAAAACCAAAATCAGTCCTAAGCTACCCCCAAAACAACCATAAACCTTCTGTTTCTAGTCTACAAACCAACCCTCAAGCCTTAATCTAGCAAAAACATCAAGTTCAAGCTTATTTCAAGTTCAATAAGGTAGATAAACAAGTAACAACCACATTTGGCCTAATCTGAGGAGGATCAGTGGGTGCATGTGAGTTCCTTATACTCATTGTGCACTCACAAGGTCCAAAAACCAGCAAGAGACGTTTACAAAAGTTTCTGGTTTGATCACACCTTGAGTGCTCAAGGGGGTCTTGAGCACTTAAGGTCTCTCATCTGTCGGTCTTCTGTTTTGATTTCTGATCATCTTTGTATAGCCTAATCATTTCATAAAGCTTTGTGTTAACACTTTCAGTTACTTCAAGTTCATTGGAACCCTTTTCTTTCAGTTTGATCATCCAAAAGAGATCATTAATGAGCTTTCATAAAGCAATATTTGGAAAAATAGAGAAATAGCTTTTCCTCAAGTAAATAATGAAAATAAGTGTTTCTCAAAGTTAGATGAAATGATCAAATGCTATCAAGCTCATAAGGGTATCAAGAAAAAGCTCAGAAGCTAACATAAAACACAAGCCAAAGGATGGCTTGAGCGTTCAAAGTGGTCCTAAGCGTTCAAGGTGGTCCTGAGCGCTCAAGCTGTCTTCCGGACAGATTGTTGCAACTGCCTATCTTGATCATTTGCTATTGGTTTGATCCTCTCAGAAGTGTGTGTGTGTGTGTGTGTGATGTCATATCTGTCAACCTATTCTCTCTCTCAATCTCTTATTCTTCTCTTTTTTTTTTTTTTTTAAGAACATTTTGCAAAGAAAAGTTCATTAAAGCTTGCATCTCATGCATGAACAAATCTCAAGCAGTTGATTGTTGATATTCTGTCTTGAATCAACATTGAATCAACATTGGAAAACCATAGAACTCATTTGATGTTATTGTTATACATTCATGAGTTAAATCAAAAGATGAGACTGCTGGGTTTGAGGGGAGTTGAGTGCTCAAGACCCTCTTGAGCGCTCAACCCCAGTGCTGCTGACAGAATGACATCCAGTTGTTGTGTAGTTCATTTGGTTATTTTATCATGTTAGCATCATTTTCAGACCATGTTTCATTCTGTTAGTCATTAATATATCACACTTACATATTGTTATCATTATTAGCATCATAAATACACAAACATGCATGTTCACCGTAGTTTCTTTTATTGTGTTTTATCTTGCCGCGTGTGGAGTCCCCATATCCCATTATATGAATAAAATCAGATTTTGAACATTTTATACATCCCACAAATCATTGAGTAGAGACCGGTTTACGGACCGGGTGAATTAAAATCATTCCCCTCTCATAACCAAACCCCCGAACCCGGAAAAATATTGGTTTTCGCAAGACCGGTAAAATCATTTTCAAACCATTGGGCATAAAGAGTCATTTTTAATCGGTTTCTTGGGTTTGGTCCTAAAACCTGGGTGACGACTCCAAAACCATTTTCCAAAACCGGCGAGAGCCATCGCGTGGGTGTCCGCACACCGGGTGTCCACATGAAGCACACGACTAACAAAAAAACACATTAAACATTGCTAAACAGCAGAAAGACACAACCCAAACACCAAAATCGGAACTAGGAATGATGGTATACAGAAGAACGAATTCCCCAAGCACAAGCTTTAACCTCATCCATAATCCTCCTACCATGAATTATAAAGTCTTTCCAAATCTGTCGAAAAATCCCGAAATTCCTTTCCTTCCAAATGTAATATACGGATGCAGCAGGGCTCAGCTCATGAAAAGGCGCAGATCTTACAAAAAAAAATTATCAGCAAAAAGCACTAGATATATATTAATGGGAGAAATACATAAAAAAAAAAAAGGGAAGGGGGAAATAGATGATAAACTATCATCCAATCCCGAAATAGGAAGAAAAAACAAATTTATTAATACAATGCTGCCTTCCCCATTGAAGCTCATAATGAAGGTCCAGGACACCACTTTCTTCCACACATAGATCTAGCATCCCTCCATGGGGTCCTTGTCTTCCACACACATAGTCCTCTAGCATCCCTCCAAACCAGGCTTGCATATTGACAATCTGACATTCAAAACCATGAGACTCCACACCCCCATGACATAAGAAACAACTCCTATCCAAGGTCCCAAGCCACCAATCTATATTTGGTTAACAACCTCCTTAGAATAGCTACCCACTGAGGCCCATCTCCAATAGTTGAACTAAAATTGTGTAGTTATATGACATAAAGTACAAAAAGTAGGTTCTAATTAATTACTGTACAAATTGTGTGTGCTAACTTTGTTTTTGTAAAAATGCGCCAGCAATAAAATTAAGTTATGTATCAAGTGGGCCCCTTTACTTTTCTCTCTCATTCCTTTCTCCTTTTCTCTCTCCTCTCTCCTCATACTTTTCTGAGAGCTTTAAGCACATTTTCTCTCCTCTCTCCTCCGGCTTCTTCCCCCTCTCACCTTTCTCTCTCTTCTACACCCAATTACCATGCAAGTCAACTTTAACTTCTGAGCTACCTACAAACTCACTTTTGCTACCTAACTTTTCACCTTAGCTACACTGTTGGATCAAATTTTACCATTATTGCTAGCCAACTGTGTTAATTTCTGACCTAATTACAACCTAAACTACATGACTGAATGAAAGACCATCTAGGAACATGTCTTTTATGCAATCCATTCTGGAGCAATTAACCTCTGGAGCTTTAGTCCTTAGGGCGCGCTCCAAGCTGATTTAGCGAAATGGCACTCATTAGGAGTCAAATTCAAAACAGTTCTATTATCGCTAGACATATTTGGCTTGAGATCCAAGGCAGTATTAGCAATGATTTCCTTGATTACTGCACATCTATTCCTCGACCATCTCCAATCTTCATCATGAATTATTGAACAGATCTTGGCATTGAGAAATACCAAGGTAGAAAGACACTCTATTACCAAATTTTTGATACAAAGGGCAATTTCTAATACAAAGGCCCAGATTATGCCAATGATCCAGCCATAAGAATGTGGAGAGGTCATTACCAACTATAGATTGATTTTGGTAGGTAGGATGATGTTTCTGGTAGATTTGCTTATGTATACATAGTTGATTGGTTGGCTACAATAGCCTTATTCACAGCTGATTCGTGAATAAGTTTATCTCTTTCATATATTGTTCACGGTTGGGATTTAAGGCCCGATTTGGTTATGTCACGATGGCTATTTCTTGATCTTAACAAGTAGTTGGGATGATTTTGTTTTCCTTGGATGACTAGGTTTACTAATTAATCTGTAGAAAATATGCGTTATTCTTATAAAAACTCTTTGGGTGAATTAAACTGACCTTTCATGAAGTTTATGAAATATCACTACCATTCCTACTTTTCAAACTATTGTAAAGATTTCTCCTTTATGTTGACATTGATTTGTTGAATTAACATAAATTGAAGACGCAAGGTATTTTTCAGCTAAATTCCCATGTTATCCCCTAGAACATTTGCTCCGAGTCAGCTAAATTAGTGCCCATATTGCACCCCAAATAGTGTCACTCTCCATGTCAAAATTAGTGGAATTGAACTTATACTTCACAGAAAAAGAGGAGAAATTCATTTTGCTACAACAACAACAATAACAATAACAGAACCCATCTAGTGCCCAATCATTGGGGGTATGGGCAGGGGATAATTGGAGACAGACCTAACCTTTTGCAATATGCACAAAGTGGCTGCTCTCAAAATACTACTAAAATAGTAACCCCCCAAACCTCCAAGAACCTCGGAGCTACAGGGACGTTTTACTGCAAAATCATGCCCCCCAATCAAAGCCGAAAAGTATCAGAGAGGGCAGGCCTAGAGACCCAAATTAATTTATGTGCTCATTACCAAATTAGTCAAATAAATTTATGTGCCTATAGAAATTCAATTTTTGATCCTAAATAATAAAAAGATGTGTTCCTTTCACACGCCTTATTGCACATCCACAAATAAATGTAAATAGTAGGACGAGAAAAACTTTTTGCTATGGAAATCATTTTCTGTAATTTCGATTTATTTTTCCAAACCCAAGAAACCTTCATCCCCCATTTTCCTTATCTGTCTTTCTTTTATTACCACAAAGCGGCACTATGCTTGATGCAATAACTAGTCTGAAACACTGGCTAAAATATTTTTGTGGAGTCTTATCTTTATCTTCTTCTCTTTTTTCTTTTACTTTTGTAAGTTTCTTGTTAATTGATTACTTTCCCGATTCTTCTTGACAAGGGAAATTTAACTTGAAACTATAGTGCGTATCCACCATTATCCACCAACAGTTCATCTGGAGCTAACAACAATTGGAACAAGTTACAAGTCAATGATAAAGTTTACACATAGAGGTTTCAAATTTCAATTGTAAAAATTTTAGGTTAAAATGTAGTGTGCTTACTTTGGTGTATGATTTAATAATCCGTTTAGCTCTAGGGGTTAACTCGTAGTTACTAAACTTTAGGGTAAATTTTGTAATTCAGTCAACCTCAGGGTTTGATTTGTGATTTCTCAAACGTAGGAGTTGATCTGTAATTTCTCAAACTTTAGGGGTTGATCTAAAATTTCTCAAAGTGTTGGAGTCAGTCTGTAATTTATTACAGTGTCAGGGTCAACCAATAATTTATTAAAGTGTTGGGGTCAATCTATAATTTCTTAAAGTTTTGAGGTAAATTGTAAATTACTAAGTTGCATAATTTCAATACCAGAACTAATTTTCCCTATGGTAGTTTAGTCATTCCAAGTATTATTGGTAAAATAATTTAACTTACTTTCATGTCTTATTTTTTTAGGAAATTATAGTTTATTACCCAAGTATTAATTTCATAAACTTTAAGGGTGACTTTTTCTTTTCTACTGAGCGAAGAAGACTTTATAAATATAATCTATAAGGATCAAGATACAAAATTGAACAAGATACACCAAGGATCACCAATTATCAATATAGCGGTTCGGAGCTCATAAATCATAACACGGCAACCCTTGATAACTAGTAAAAATGGAATAGCAGTATTTCAGTAGTGAATCAATAGAAGTGCAGCAGTAATAGCATTAGTATCACTAGTAACAAATCTCGAATAGAGCCTCAGTATTCGCCAACATCTTTTGCATCCTCACTAGACATCACAGTATTACCCAATGATCTTGAGAATTTTTCCAACTATAGCTATTCCAAAAGAGCAGTTTTCCTTTCATCATAAGATAACAGAAGACCCCTCTTAGATTTCTCTCGCCTTGTTAAGTATTTATTTAGCCCTATTACTAAATGGTTGTTGACTCGAGGAATCGAGGCAGAGTGAGAAGGAGGATAGTGATTAACTGTGATTTAAGAAAAAAATGTTTGTTGTGGCCTGTGGGTATTCTGAGTCTTTTTGTCTCCAAAATTGACACCGTCAAAGCCAACTTATAAGGGGATTGACGTGCAAAAAAAAAAAAAAGAACTTAACTATTAGAGGGAATCTGTACATTAGTTTGAAAAGTAAGGGAGGGTAGTGATATATCAAAAATTTCATGGAAGGTCTAATGTCAGAAATCTCGAGAGAGATCAGTGAAATTTATCCAAGTTTTTTATAGAGCAATTCATACAAACTTGCAACAGTACTTATAAATTGTGGCACTTTCATGATTGGTCCCTTCATATCATTCTAGCTAATGTCCTTTTAAAATTTCAAACTTTCATCTGTGCCTGATATTTACGGAGTGACATAAAATATCTTATTTTGTAACCATACTCGATCAAAATGAGATTACAACATTTCAAAGTAGTAGGCCATGTTGACGGGCTTTAGTTTAAGCGGATAAGACTTAAATTTTAAAAAAAATTGTTAAATTTTTTAAAAAATTTGTCACATCATTCATTTGTATTGAGTACTTGTTTGTACATTATTATGGTGTATATTCAAATTTCAGCATTGACATTGTAACACAGTCGAGAAAATTTTCTAAGAATATTCTTAAACATTTTCAAGGGAAAAAAGACAAAAGGTGAAAAAAATGAAGAATGATATCATACGGATATCTAGTTCCACTAATCCATTGGAATCATAACTTATTTCATCATGTGAAATACAAAATCTAGGAAAAGCTCATACAAAATACTGCAAAATAGCTCTTATTTGTGTTTAGTAGAGATTACCTAATAACTTAATCTATACCTAAATTTTTTGCAGGATTGAGCTTTGGCTTATTATCATTATTGATTGGTATAACTTGGCTATACTTCAGCATCAATAAAAGGAAGATAATCAAACGAAGGGAGCAATTCTTCCAACAAAATGGTGGGTTATTAATGAAACAAAAAATTTCTTCAATTAATGACGGAACAAGTGCAGAGTCATCAAAATTCTTCACAGCTGAAGAGTTAAAGAAAGCCACTAACAACTATGCCGAGAACCGGATACTTGGTTGTGGTGGTTACGGTGTGGTCTACAAGGGAATTTTACCTGACCAACGCGTAGTTGCCATCAAGAAGTCCAAAGTAATGAATGGGAATCAAGTAGAGCAGTTCATCAATGAGTTGTTGATCTTAACACAAGTTAACCATAGGAATGTTGTGAAGCTCTTGGGGTGTTGTTTCGAATCAGAGGTTCCCGAGCTTGTCTACGAATATGTACCAAATGGCACGCTATACCAGCATATTCATAACAAATTATCATGGTTAGCATTGGACCATCGATTGAGAATAGCGGTAGAAGCAGCAGGTGCACTTTCATATCTTCACTCTGCTGCTTCCATTCCAATCATTCATAGAGACGTCAAATCTGCCAACATATTGTTAGATGCTAATTACGTGGCAAAAATGGCGGATTTCGGTGCTTCGAGATTAGTCCCTTTGGACCAAACTCAAGTGACTACACTAGTACAAGGGACTTTAGGTTATTTGGATCCTGAGTACTTCTACTCTAGCCAATTAACAGAGAAGAGTGATGTATATAGTTTTGGAGTGGTTTTGGCAGAATTATCGACCGGAAAAAAGCCTCTTTGTCTTGAGAGGTCTCTAGAGGACAGGAATTTAGCGACCTACTTAGTTGTGTCAATGAAGGAAAATAGGTTGTTCCAAATTTTGGATCCTCGGGTTTTGAGGGAAGGGACATTGGAGCAACTCCAAGCAATTGCGGAGCTTGTGAAGATGTGTCTTTGTTTGAAAAGTGAAGAGAGGCCTACAATGAAAGAAGTGGTTGTGGAATTAGAAGGTTTAAGGAATTATAAAAAGCATTCATTGTTTTATCAACAAAGTCATGAAAAGAGTGAAAGTTTGCTGAGTGAAGAAGCACAAACAGACCTTTACCCTATTCCAACAATTCTTCCTACTAGTGCTAGTGACATATTTGAGCAATATAGTTTCGACAATAGCGTGACATTTCCGTTTATATAAGTCCTACTACTAGCACTAGCGGCGTATCTGGGCAATGGGTATACCAAGGTAACGAATCGGGCTTTCCAATGGCATTGTGAGTTCCTATAGACAAAAACGCTTTGTAAATATTGTTGTTCTTTTGGTCTGAATTGTTTGTAATAAGGTGAAGATCTTGTTTGTTCATGTCGAAGATGGTTTCTGAATCCATTTTCTGGGTTCATCCCGTTATTTTTCTCTTATTTACAAGTACATTATGGTCTTGTGGTGGTACTTTCAAAATATACTCTCTTTTGTTGGAAGTAAAACTCTAGACATAAGTCTATGATCCATTGAAGTTGAATAATTCAAGTGCCCTAGCCCCTAGGTAGGGAGCTAAATCCATTCCGAAAGAAATATATCCTGGCATGCAGTGAAGTGTATAGAGCAAATACTAGGATTCAAACTTAGTTACTTTACCAACGATGGTGGTAGCCTGGTGGGCAGGGTGCCTCACATTCCTAGGGGAGACTCGGTTTCAAGTCTTGCAAGTGGCAAGGGGTTGTGAGGGTACACACTTATGCCCACTTGTATCTAGGTGGTGTTGTGGTGACGGTTTGTCCTCACAGACAATAGCTATGGCTCGCATCGGGCATTCCATTGGCGGGTCGGGAGCTCCTATGGTCACGCCCAAGGGGGGTTGCTACGCTGGTTGCCCCCTCCCACCCTTCTTTTCTGATAAAAAAAAAACTTAGTTACTTTTATTAGATTTCCTCCCATATATATCGTGAGAGTGTCATGATGGTATACTTAAAAGTAAAATGTTGTTAAAGTTAGCAATGTGTGGCCCAAAAATGCTCACAATGAAATAACCAAAGTTAGCAACATCATAACCAATTATCAAATTTTGGCATTTGGATGCTCAAAACAAGCAACTTTTTCACAATAACCAAAAACCTTCTCTCTCTTCCCTCCCCTATCTCTCAACAATAAATTCGAATAGTTATTTTAAAAACTGTTCTCTTTTTTAAAACAGCTTTTTTTTCAAACAGTGTTTTTCTTTTGAAAAAAGCTATTTTTTCAAGAACTTTTTTTTTTTTTTTTTGAAAAACAGTTTTTCCACAAAACAAGTTTTTTTTCAACAAAAAAAAATGTATTTCTACAAAAAATTGTATTCATAAAAGTTGTGCACACTTTTTTTGTAGCTTGAAAAAGTGATGTGGTAAGTATTGGTTATCCAAATTTGAAAAAGTAATGAGGGGACCTTTGTTTTGATTATAGACAAAATACACCAATATAGGACTTTGACATTGTTAACTTAACAACCTCTAAATGAATAATCAAAAGCTGATGTGGTAACTTTTGAATATTCAAATTTGATTATACCATTGGTGACATCCTAATTGAACAGTTATGACAAACATGAAGTAGAAGAGGAAACACAATATCATCCCAAGCAAAGCATGCCAAATCCTTTGCTAACGGAAAATGATGATGTTCTGAAACTACTAGCTCTAATACAACATGTAAACTAACCCCAAAGGGATGGCCAAGTGGCCTTGGCTTGAAACTTAGGGGTTTGCTCCCACCTAAGGTATCAAGTTCGATTCACCTTCCATTTCCAAAAAAAAAATTTCGATTCACCTCGCCAGCAACTCTTGGGGCCACCTCACCCCCATGCGTAAGCATGTGAAACGGATGTGGGAGGGGCAATAGGGATTAGTCCGAGGTGCGTACAAGCTGGCTCGGGACACCCTGCATTATCTAAAAAAAAAATTTGTAAATTATCTTTATGGTGTTACGTACTCCCTCTTTCCCATGTTGTTTGTCAATATTAGAAGATTGTGCCAATTTTAATTGGTTACACTATCTTTCAATTTGTAATATTTTCATGATTTTGAAAATTTTATATTTTAGAACTAATCGAGAACTATCAAACAAGATCCATATTGCATATTTTTTAAAATTCATGTTAGAAGATATAATCGATTGACTGAAGACACGATCTTCGAAAATTGACACAAAATGGGACGGAGGGAGTGATTAACAACCTACATTATGTCGGGATTTAGCTCAAACATGATTATCATAATACAGTTATTAAGCTGAAATTAAATAATAAGAGCAGTGTATCCGAATCCATTAATGCAGAACTTGAGTGATCCAATAATTCATCAAACCAACCATCATTTTACAAACAACATTAAGCCCTAGGTGGAAAACAAATTTCTCTCTCTTGCCCTCCTTACTCGCAATTTAATATCATAAGTTGATCGAACCCTAGACGCTCTTTTATAGGCACAGAGAGGACCGGTTTCCTTATTGAATATTATACTTACTTCCATCAAAGTAAAATCCATATAGGAAACAACTTCTCGATTTGACCAATAACATAAAAGCTTGGGTCTAAATTCGATGATCGAAACCATTCATTTTGTCCAGATTCACATGTTAGAGACCGCACGAAAATTTAGCTAAGTCGGATATAGGTAATTACTTCATGGGTAAATAGGAAAAACATCCCCTCATCTATCATCGTTTTGCAGGGACACCCCTTCATCTATAAAATTCAGCACGCACACCCCTTCATCTATGAACCGTTAGAAGGGACACCCCTTCCACGTCATTTCGTCCAAATCCTTAACATAATTGGTTACAATTACGTCATTGTGCCCCCTCTTATTAGGGGCAAACACCGAACACTTTCTCTCTCTCCTCCTATTCGATCAAACTCGATCGAAAAATGTGTTTCCTCCTTTCTCTCGATAAAATAGAAGGCCATCAAAACCTAACCCCAAGGCCATCAAAATCTAACCCCAATCGATCGACAAAAAATCTCTCCTCCAATCTCGATTTCTGGCCTCTCCCTCCCTCTTGTCTGTGTTTCTCAATCTCTGACCTCCCTCCATTCTCGATCTCCGAGCACCATACGAAGTCGATACATTGAAATAGGGTATTTAAGCATTTGTTTACTGGATTGTTCACAATATTCATGAATTGTTTGCCATATTCATGTACTATGGTCCCTCCTCGATTTTTTTTTTGTTTAGCATTTGTTTACTGAAACCTCTACCCTAATTTTAAAGCATTTTTTTTACACTTTGTTAACTTGTTTTATACCCCTTATAATTTTTCAGGGTCAATGTAGCAACCCAATGAGGAACCTAATGTCACCCTTCTTATACATTTTGGGGGAGCACTGGTGGAAAAACCCCAAGTGTCCTACACTAATGGAAGGGTTGCAACAACAAGGGAAAGCAATAATAGGCTCACATATGTTGATTTACTTGACATAATTGGGGAATTGGGTTGTTCTAGAGAAGTACGTCTTTTCTAGAAAGCCCCACAAAATAATGGTAATTTAGTTCAGATTAGTGGGGATTTGAGTGAATTTTTTCAAAGTTTATGGGACAAGGGTTGAAATAGACCTGTATGTTGTTGACCCTTTGTGGATGGGTGCTGGCATTTCACAATGACAAGTGAGGTAGTCCACTTTGGTTCTACTTGAACCAGTGGAATCCATGGAAGTCACTTGAGATCTAAGAAAAGGAGAAAGGGAGGAGAGAGAGGAGAAGAGAGAGAGAGGATCAGAAAGGAAGAAGGGAGAGGAGGAGATAGAGTTTTACCCTCAAAATTTGGGTTGGGATAGCTGTTATATGGAAGCAAGAGTGGAGAAAAAAATTCCCTTCAAAATGAGAGGGTACATGTGTCTTAAATATGTTGTACTAATTCATTTTTCATCGAAAAAATGGACGGCAATGACGCGGAGGGGGTGCCCTACTAACAGTTCAATGAAGGGGTGAAAGTGTTGAGTTTAATAGATTAGGGAGTGCCCCTGCAAAGCGGTGATAGATGAGGGGGTGTTTTTGCTATTTACCCTTACTTCATCTTGAGTTAAAAATATCAAATTTCAATATCAAGCGTTGCAAGTGGTGGCTAGCTCATGCAGTAGAGCTCTTGGATGCCCCACACTGCATCCCAGGATCAAGTCCTATTCCCCCCTCACCCCATGTAATAGATTAGGAATGACGAATGACAAAATATATACTCCTTCTGCCCATTTTAAATGTCTCAGTTTGACAATCACGCATTGTTACTTGTTAGGAGTCAACAGAAGTACACATGTAAAATGTTACTTTACATACTTACCCTCTATAGAGACATCATTATTACACTTTTACTCCTCAACTTTTTCAAAAGGAATCTACTTTTAGGGGCAATGTACCAACTTTTATCCACTAACTTTAGAAAGTGGCCACTGGACACTTATTTTTGGACAGCCCAAAATAGAATAATGGTCACTTAAAATGGGACAAACGAAGTATATATATATACTCAAGGAGCTTCCAATAAGGATCCCTTATTGAACTTACCATGCGGACCTCACTGTTCCCGAGGTAATTTTGACGATCTAAACCGCTCAATGTTTTTAAAACGTGTTTTTAAGGGCTCCATCGAGAAATCGTAAATAAAATATCCGGAAGGGCTTGATCCGACCAGTTTTCGATAAAAACGTTATATACAATATTTTTATCAAAAACTGATCGGATCAAGCCCTTCCGGGTATTTGTTTTATGATTTCTCGTGGGGGCCCTTAAAAACACGTTTTAAAAACATTGAGCGGTTTGGATCTTCAAAATTAGGTCCGGAAACACAAAAATTGGATAGGTCCGCATGGAAAAGTTCAATAAATGGCCCTTAAGTTCTCAAATTTGATCTATTTATTATGTCTATTATTAATTTTTATAAGATATTGCGCATAAGCTTTGTTTTGAGTGTTTCAGGTTAGAATAGTGTAAATATGGTACATTTGTTGCGGGGAACATGCCACACCGGATCATTTTGAAGGGCAAAAGTTGCTGGAAACTTTGATGAAATAAAAAAATAAAAGTGGAATGATGCTGTCGGCGGGGAGAATTTGGAAATGAGAAGAGAAATTGTGGAGTGCAGTTGATACCAGATTATGTCCTACGGATGCTTGCCAAAGTCAATAAATTACATGAAATATACCGTTTTATTCCCAGTATTAAAATAAGAAATTTGACTATTCCGGCACTTCAATCGGACAACGTTTTGAACATCAGTCGAGAGCGTTGCAGACCCGGTGGAACACAATATTCAAAGTGGAGCATTTGTTTATTAAAAAGGGAATCTCAGTGGGTGATTGTTTAATCAAAGGGAAAAGAAAAATCAATGGAAGATTTCGGCAACCCAAAGCCACGTGTTGGCTTCATGCGCGTCCGATTGGGCTCTGGTTTGATCTCATTCGTTGATCTATCCTTCACATTACCAAGAGTGCGCAAAGCACCCAATTATTTTCCTAAGCTCCATGTGCTGCCGAGACATGGAATGATGGGCAAATAAACAAATGTCCAATTTGGATCTCAAATTACGTTTGTTTATTTAAACGCCACATGTCAAATTCATGTGCACTCGATCAGCCCCTGCGTCAATCTCAGCCGTTGGTTTCTTTTCCTACCTCCTATGTGCGTGAAACACTGAATAAATTTCCGGCCCTTATAAAATCGCAGCTTTGCTGCATTTGGAGGAGCAGCTAGTAGTTAGGAGCTCTCTGCCTAATCACTCTCTGCCGAAATTTTCTTTCTTTTTTTTCCCAAGTTTTATTTTTCTTCTTCCATTGTTTTCTTCTCATGTTTTTAAGTTAATCATTTACTAAATTTTCAAGAAGTTTTCAATTGATATTGTCTTGTAATTTATTTCTATTATGTTGAATTCTTTGTATTTTTAAATTCCTCATTTCAAGAATTGTTGCAAAATTACCTAGTGTAAAATCATGTCTAGTGTATTTTTCATCATTTTCTTATCTTCCTTTTCTATGGAAGAGTAGTCGTTATAGGCCCGGCCTAGGGTGATCATCACTCTATGGTCTAAGTAGATTTACGATTCTCACACCCGTGCTAACAAAGTTTGTTCGTGTTTAATCCGGGGTCGTAGCTATCGATTTAAAACTTAAAGTTGTTATGTTTTTGATTTTGCGTCAACAATAACATTGGCACGCATAATGCTTAAATCGATGTCACTTTGAGGGTTTAACAAATTTCCGATCGAGCCTTGGTTAAACAAAACACCGAAAAGAAAAAGAAAAGGATTTTATTGAAATATCTTCCGAGAGAGCGCACAATTACCGTGTGGCTTGATCGCGTTAAATCGTGAGAATCATGAATCTATTTAGACTATAGGTGATGTGAACCTTAGTCCGGACCTCTTTTTTTAATTTTGAGCAATCTCTTATTTTCAGTTTTTAATTTAAAGCTTAGTTGTTAAAAAGATCACCAAAACTCAAACTCCGAAAAGGTTGGCTTCCTACAGCTAAAACTCACTTTTAGATCGATAAGCTATTACACTCCAGAAAACCGTTCTCTGTGGATTCGACCTCGGACTTTCCGAGTTATATACTTGCAATCGATTTCATAGCCCTACACTTGGGGTTAGGCACTTTGAGATACACTCTTTGGTCGCAAGCACATATATATATATATATATATATATATAGGATTCGCTTCTCCTCAGGACCCCCTGAAATTAAAGAAAGTCCGGTCTTCCCTCTCAGCCATTGGATTTAATCCAACGGCCCAGCCACATCTCTCAATTAAAATGACCCCTTTAGGGGTCAAGGGACCAGCTAACACCCCTCATTTCACACACACGACTGAGAGATGAGAGAGAAAGTAGATCGCACACAGGACTGAGAGAAGAGAGAGACGACATCGACGAAGAAGAAGAATCGTTCGATCAACGAGCGCGACTCCATCTCTTTCTCTCGTCATCAGCAAGGTATGAACACCATCTCTTCCTCTCCTGTCGCTCTATTTCTCGTCGGGCTCTGATTCTCAACTCTCTTTCTTAATTTTCTAGGGTTTCGAGGCAAGAAAGAAAGAAGAATCGATCGACGACGACGAACGGCAGTAGAATCCACTCTATCTTCCGGGACTCCTATCGTAAAGGAGAATCACCACGAAAAGGTATCTCTCCTTCTCTTTCTCTTTCTCGTTAGGGGTTAACCCTATCTAAAGAAATGGGGTTTTCTGATTAGGAGTATGTCTGTTGTATCTCTCTTTATCTCTCTTATGATGTCAAAATCCTGAAACCCTAATTCGTGAAAGCATAGTTGAAATGCGTGGATGTCGGTAGTTACCACAATTTTGAACCCTAATAGGGGATTGACATAATAGTAGCAGAGTGAAACCTATGAGTACCATTTTTGGTTAACATTTGGATGCTTACAAATATGGGGTGCTGTCCAGCACTCCAAAATTGATAACCAATCTTTCAATTGATTCATTTTTTGATGCAAGTTTGTCCCTAGTTTCCAAGACTGGATGATGATGGTGAAGATTGTTGCCTCTTGTTTATGACATTGTGGTCCACTTCTGTTAGGTTTCTCATAAATTACAAACAATCTACATAGTCTCATGGCTTGTCAAGTTGTTGTCCTCTGAGTGCTTTCAACTGTCAATGTTTTTATTATTGTGGCTGCAAGTTGCCATTTCATGTTAGGAGTTTTAATTTATTGTGTTGTCATTTGGTTATTGTCTTGGCATGTGCTTATTTAGGATGGAGTCTTCATGATAGGGGATATTTACTTATTGTCTTGTCATTTGCTTTGTAGGATGGAGGCTTTAGAAAACATACAAGTATCATCTGCTGCTTCTGCCCAAATATTCCACATTCCTCAAGTTCAAAGGGAGCTGAGACCTAAAATTAAGCAACACTTTGACAGTTTAGATGCCGCTCACGAGTTTTACAACAACTATGCTAGACCAGCCGGATTTGGGACGCGAAAAAATTCTAGCAAGATTAAGGGCAAAAGTGAAGTAGTTAGAAAGGAGTATGTGTGCTTCAAAGAAGGGTCGAGGAAAATCAGTGAGACAAATTATGAACCCACAACAAGGAAACGGGGGATAATTAGAGAGGGATGTGGTGCCAAACTCACGGTTGTTAAAGATTCCAAGTCAGGAAAGGGGTTTCTTGTAAGCCAATTCGTCGAGCGCCATAACCACCCTCTTGCGACGCCTAGGAAGGTGCATTTTTTGCGCTCCCATTGCAAAGTGTCAACTGCCAAGAAAGCTTTATCAAATGCTTTGTCAGCCGCCGCAAATGTGCCAATGTCGCAACAAATGAGTATTTTGGAGTTGGAAGCCGGGGGTCTTGGGAATATTGGATTTTTAAAACAAGATCTGTATAATTATGCAAGGGACAAGAGGAAAGAGTTAGATGGACTTGATGTGGATTTATTGCATGAGAATTTTCTGCTGAAACAACAAAAGAATCCTGGATTTAGGTTTAAATTTTGTCCAGATGGTGAGGGGAGGATGAAGCA
>JAXBDA010005439.1:0-24450 GCA_036023075.1 Gaultheria prostrata
CATGTCATTTAAATGGTTTATTGATACAGTGAAGAATTGGCTTGTTCCCATGTCATTAAAAAATGAAAAGTGGATTTTTGTCATATAATGATCATGGTTTATTGCTTCACCGTATTTGGGGATTTGACACAGTAAAAATAGAAAATTAATAAACCGTGTTCCCATGTCCTTTGAAAATGGAAGATTGGCTTTGACAGGAAAAATGGTAACTCAATAAACCATATTCACATGTCTTTTAAAAATATATTATGAAAAATAAATAGAGTTATTTCATAAATTGAATATGATTTATTCATTTACCATATTGGGTGATTTGATACAGTAAATGTGATTTATTATTTTACCACTTCGGTGATTTCAAATCCACAAAGGATTCATGGTAAATAATTAGGAAAGAAGAAGATTTAAAAATAGGATAGAGAGATTAAGATAAATAGGAAACTATTTGGAGAGAGAAAGAGTGTTTTGGGATTTATTTGAATTTCAGGATGTAAAATGGTGTTTTGGGGTTTATGGTGCATTAATCTACCATTTATTTGTGATGCATTAATCTACCATTTTTTTGTGGTGCATTAGTTTAAAATGTCATGATTATTTATTTTCAATTTTGTTTGGAGATTTTAAATGTGAGAAGATTAGGAGAGAGAGAATTATAAGATTAGGAAAGAGAGATTTTTAAAGATAGGAGAGAGAGAGAGATAAATTAGAAAAGATTAGGAGAGAGAAATGTTAGGAAATTAGGAGAGAGAAATATTAGGAAAATCAGGAGAGAAATATTAGGAAAATTAGGAGAGAGAGAGAGAGAGAAAGGGTATTTTGGGGTTTATTTGAATTTCAGGATAAAATCATAAGTATTCAAACCTCATAGGATGAAATCATAATGATATTATTTGTATAGGATGTCTAATTAACTCTCCCTTTAAAAAACTTACCGTATTAAATTTCATTATTATTTTGAAATTGAGATTATTTTCCTGTAGAGTATATAGATATAAAACATATATATATATGTACAAGTAAAACTTTTCCTTTGTTGTCTTAAGCCCAAGTGACGATATACATATGTGTGTGTCTGTGTGTGTGTTTTTTCGGTGGTTCGTTAAAACTCGTGAATAAGCCCGAGCTCGAGTCAAGCCTAGGCCAACGTGGCTTGAACTCGATCGGCTCGTTAAGTTTTCAATAAGCTCAAGCCTGAGTTCATTAAAAACTTGATAAACAAGCTTGAACATTGTAAAACTCAGCTCGGCTCGACTCATTTGCAGCCCTAGTGCTTAACATATTTTTTTTCGGGAATATGAACTACACTTTCGTGGTGCATTTGGTGCATTGCAGGAGAACACCTGGTTCGAAGTGATTTACCTTCTTATTTCCAAATTTACAATTTGAAGACTAAAACACTCATCCCCTAAAATTAACTGTTTAGAGTTTTTCCAACGACATGCTATATTTGTTGTTACAACAACTCCATATTATAATCTTACTTTTTCTTCTCCGCCTCTCACCCTCAATTCCCTCCACCATCCCCTCTTCTTAACCCTTCATCTCTTTACTTTACTGTCCCCCTTTTCCATTGTTTTTTTCTCCCCTTTACCTCGTCTTTCCTCCGGTCTCCTCTCACAGCCCATTTCCTCCGGTCTCCTCTCACAGCCCATTTCCTCCTCGCCATGGCCGATAAAGACTTCCTTGACTCGAATGAGGGTTCTGGTGATACAGAAACCATCAGCGACAAGTGTCTTGCTGGAAAATCCTACAACAGAAAACCCTAAACACCTCAGTTGTCTCTAACATCCTCAAAAGTGCTTGGAAGACCAAATTTGAGTTCTCCATCGTCCCTTGGAGCAACAACATCTTTCTCTTCCACTTTTCCGATGAGGAGGATAAAAACTCAGTTCTAGCTGATGCGCCATGGTCCATCATGAATAACCTTTTTGTTCTTCAATCCCTTGATGAAGGAGCAGCTGTGACAGACCTAGATTTCTCGAAATGCCATTTTTGGATCCAAGTTCACGGTCTTCCAGTGGAGAGGATGACCAGAGCCAACGCCAAAGCCATTGGCCGCAAATTTGGCAACCTATTGGGCGTTGAAGCTGCAGCTGATGGTCTCTTGTTAAATAGAAAGTTCCTCTGTATTCGGGGTTGAGGTCACCCTTGACCAACCTCTACCTCGTGGCTTCTAGCTTCGCCAAAAAACTGACTCCGGAGCTGACCGGTGGATCTGGTATAAATACGAGCACTTTTCTGACAACTGTTACGTCTATGGCAGGATAGGCCACGATAATAAAGAATACAAGATGGTCACAAGAAATGCAGGGCTAACTTCAGAATATGGACCTGAATTGCGAACTGCGAAAGCCAAAGCCCCCATCATCCCAGGCCCTCCCTTACACGTCCAAACTACACAGGCGGGATACTCGCTTGGAGGAATTGATAAGGCAGCGGCCGATTATCCAAATTCATAACGACGGCGCGTCACTCTCCAACCACCAAGGGCACGTGCTCCCAAATCAATCTCAGAATATTCATACCGACGTCGTTGGAGTGCGCTTGCCACTCTCACCTGTCCTTGAGTTGCCAGGTGTCGAAAAATCCAAAAATCCAGGTACTATCCTCCCACCTGAAATTACTCCTCTGCGCTCGTTACACCCTGCTTGTTCTAGAACAGGGCTCAAAAACCCTACTCTCAATGGGCCTACCTTTTCTTCAGCCCAACACATAACCTCTCATACCACAACCCATAACACTCAAGCCCACATTATTCCCCATCTTCCTTTACTCCCCATTATCGCCCCCAGCCCAAACAATCGGTTAGCTATCTTCAATCCACATCCCAGGCCCACAACCCAAACCATCACATATTCAACAGATTACTTCGTTACTGAACCCCTTGATAGCCCCAAATCTTCTTCTTCCCCACACCCAATTGAAACCCTAGCTTTCTGCCCCTGTGAAGTACCCTCCGATAATCCTAATCCACCTTCAACCCCTACTCTTGAGCTTATTCCCTTTGTGCCTAACTAACCCTCAGCACTGTATTCAATTATTTGTCAATTAAAAGGAAGCACCAACCTGACTCCATCTCTGAACCTGTCTCTAAATTCCCCAGGCTTTGTGCTCTCCCTACCCCCCAACAACATATCACTCTACCTAACCCTACTCAACCCTTTTCTCACACCCTCAACTTCCCCATTGATACTATCACCTCCCCAAACCTCTTTGACTCAACTCATGTCTCTGAGATGGATATTCTTGACCCAAGTGGGTGTGAGCTTCGTCCACGTCGCCGACGGGTTTCTGTGGCTGGCCTTCAGCAGCCACCAACCTAATGTTGATGCTCAGCTTGGATGTGCAGAGGTTGGGGCGACCCTTGACATTCCAGATCCTCCGAGGGTTGTGCTTGACCAATCGCCCCGTGGTAGTTTTTCTAATGGAAACGAAGAACAAGCAACCCTTGCTCGAACGATTCCGAAAAAGCCTCCACTTCCCCAATAAATGCTATGTTGATCTAGAGGGCACATTTGGTGCCTTAACGCTCTGGTGGACTGATGAAGTCTCTAATGACATTCGAAAAAATCCAAAAACATGTTCAGAGCTGTGATGTCTTCTAATATCCATAGCTTCACCTGGGTAACTACCTTTATCTACGCCCCTCCCCAAAAATCTGATAGAACCCCCCTTCTGGAATTCTCTTATTAAGATGAGCAAGGAGAATTCCTTGCTTTGGCTCTGTGTGGGCGACTTTAATGAGATTGGTGCCTCTTGGGAGAAACAGGGAGGGTCAGATTGCAAAACCAACAACATTAAGGCCTTTCAAAATGTCATCTCCTCTTTTGCTCTCATGGACCTTGAATTCAAAGGAAACCCCTGCACTTGGTCAAATAATCAAACGGGTACATCCAACGTCAGGGAATGCCTTGATCGGGCTATGGCCAATGTTGATTGGCGACAAAAATTTCCCAAGGCTCAAGTTCTACACGAAGTAGCTCTAGGTTCTGTTCACAGTCCTCTTATTATAACTCTAAACATCCCTCTCAACAATGTTCCCATAATTCTCAAATTTGAATCTATGTGGTCCACCCATCCCAATTGTAAAGAAATCATTGCCTCATCTTAGAATTGTCCAGTGTACTTCTCTAAGATGTACCAACTTGTTCAGAGGTTGAAATCTTGCAAAAGGAAGCTGAATGAGTGGAGTAAAACTGAATTTGGTAACACCAAGCTTAAGCTTGAGTCCCTGAAATCCCAACTTGTCTCCATCCAGTCATCCCCTTCTTTGTCCTATCCTGTTGAGGAAGAAAGGGAAATCAAACTTGAGATTGAAGAGCTATTGCAACGCGAGGAAATGTACTACCACCAGAAGTCCCGCATCAACTGGCTAAACTATGGGGATACCAATACCTCCTTCTTCCATGCCGCTGTTATTCAAAAGAGACAATGAAATCAAATCTTGGCATTAACGGATGAAAATGGTGCTTGGCTAAAATCTGAAAGTGACATCAATCTCCACTTGGGGCAGTTTTTTCACACTCTTTTTCAAAGCAGTGGGCCTTGCAATATGGACCCAGCTCTCTCCGTGGTTGATCAGGTAATCACCCCAACCATGAATACCTCCTTTATAAGCCCTATCTCTGATGTTGAAATTGAGAATGTTGTCTTTCAATTGGGTAGCTTGCAAGCCCCAGAGGTTGATGGCTTCCCTGGTTTTTTCTATCAAACCTATTGGGACACTATCAACTCCTCTACCATCTTAGCCATCAAAAGCTTCTTTTCCACTGGTTTTATCCTCGAATAAATCAATGTGACCAATCTCGTCCTAATTCCTAAAACCCCATCTCCTGTCTCCCTCACCCAATTCAGACTCATTTCTTTTTGCAACCTTAGCCTAAAAATCATCACCAAAATCTTCGCCAACCGTTTAAAACCCCTCTTACGCCATGGCTTGCTTTGCCCGCCCCCAAAATTTTTGTGACAAGCTCAAATCCTACATCTACAAATTTTGGTTGGGTGGTGACTTAGATAATTTGGACCTTATGGGACAATGCTACTCTATCCAAACTCAATGGTGGCCTAGGATTCCGTGAATTCAAAGCCTTTAATTTGACATTATTGGCTAAGCAAGGCTGACGGCTAACCATTATCCCACATTCTTTCTGGGGGCAGATGATGAAAGGCCTCTATTTTCCCCACTCAACTTTCCTTCAAGCCTCCAAGGGTAGAAGACCCTCATGGGCATGGTCTAGTCTTGCTCAAGGAAGGGATTTGTTGGCCAAAGGTATTAGATGACAAGTGGCTGATGGCTCTAAAATAAACTTCTGAGATGATAGATGAATCCCCAACTCCAAGGACTTCAAGGTACATACAACTCGTCCCCCTAACTGCCATATTCACCTTGTGAGTGACGCCATTGACCCAAGGTCTAAGTCCTGGAGAGAAGGGAACATCCAAGCCATGGTTCCCCAAGGAAACTATTGATCGTATCCTTGAAATTCCTATCTCTCACTCTGGCAAGGAGGATTTCATAGTATGGCATCATAATCCCAAAGGTATTTATACTGTCAAATCGGGTTATCACCTTGCAACATCTACCAACCCTCACCTTTCTACCAAAGCTTTACCATCCTTCCAACCCCCTAATCAGGTTTGGAAATTCATTTGGAATCTTGATGTGCCTCATAAATTACGACACTTTTGGTGGAAGGCCTGTTGCAATCTCTTGGCTACCAAAGAAAAGCTCCACAAGCGCAAATGTAACCCTTCTCCCCTCTGTCCCATTTGTCTTCATGAGGTGGAAACTGGTGAGCACCTTTTATTTCACTGTGATTGGACCAAGGCCGTTTGGTACAAAAGTGGATTCAAAGGCTATCCCATCTGTCATGAAATGGACCATATCCATGATTGAACATTTGCATTAAGCTTTTGATAGCAAAGACTTTATGAGCAGATGTATCTTCACAGCTTGACATATCTAGAAATCTCGCAACAATTGGGTTTTCAACCACATAAGTGCCAATCCCATGGACACTTTGGAAACGACTCCCTTTACATGGGAGGAGTACCAGAATCGTCTGAAACCTCAAGAGATGCAAGAGGCTCCCATAACCAACCTGTGGCAACCCAGACTTGGCAAGCTCCTGAATTGGGCACACTCAAGGCTAACTGTGATATGGCAATGCATAAGGATCACTCCAAGGCTGCTATTGTTGTGGTTATCCGCAATGATCATGGCTCTATCTATGGTGGACGAGCTATGCTTGTCAACGTTTCATCGGTCCTACAAAGAGAGGTCCTTGCCATTCGTTTAGCTAACACTCTCATGCAATTTTTGGGCATCTAAAGCTTTGATTGAAAGTGATAACAAATTGGCCATCAAGCTCTACTCCACGGAGATTGTCCCCCCTTGGGAGTGTGCAACAATTATCCAGGATATTCGAGCTTTTTTTTCTTCCCTTCTTTGCTCTTTCTCTTAGGTCCTTAGAACATGTAATAGGATTGCCCATTGGGTGGCTTCACATTGTCTCCATGGTTCTATTCCCCTGGATTGGGTCTCTAATCCCCCCCCCCAAGCTCTTCTAGACTTCGTAACTCTGATGCCTCTTCTAGGCTTTTAATTTAATGAAAATTTCTTGCAGTTCCAAAAAAAAAAAAAAACCATATTATAGCATGAAGGTTCGAATTGTTTTTTCCAACAGTGAAGTAAAACACCCGTGCATACCTATAGCTATTTTGTGCCAAATATAGGACAAGATGTTGTTCTTGCTATCATTTAGTATGCCTATTTGTCTCTACTTTTTTCATCACGAGGCCTATAAATAGCAATTCAAATCGATATTTTGTGAAGAAATTAAAGAAACAGAATTTGCACCACGCAACTTTGATATAAAATAGCACTATGACACTATTCATTGCTATATTATTTCATAATTACACATTTTTGTATTCATAAAATGTATCATGATTAAAGAGCAGAAAGTCACTTAATTCAGTTTATAAAAGAAGAAAGTCACCCAATTCGTTCTTTATTCAAATCTTAAAGTTCAATTATCTCAGGTTACCAATTGTCGGTAATTCGTTTTATGTTTTTTTTTGGTCACTTTAATGATACCAAATGGTTACATTTGCTATGCATAGTAATAGTTAAAGTAAGAGAGAAAATGTAAATAACATAGGTATGTTAAAGTTCTGTAAAGAAGTTTGGAAAAAGTTTTTTTTGGGGTGCCCCCCCAAAAAACTTGACAATGGGCATGATTATTTATTGCAGATAAAAGAGTAATCCTTCCTCACTTGATGGGAACTTTAGGTTAAAAACCACAAAATTTTTGTCAGATGTATTAAATAAAAGTAAGTTAGATTTCAAATCCGTCTTCTACATTAAGAGGTTTCCACTCCTATTTATTGTGCTCCAATGAAATATGATTGACCATGTAGTTTCAATTGAACTAGAGTAGAGTCCTGAACTAAAGTTTATGGCACATCGGTAAAAGATTGACCTTAAATTACAATTTAATTTAACTTATTAACATATATTAATGACGTTTCTTCTATCACCCCAAAAAAGAAAAAGAAAAAGAAAAAAGAAACAATCAAGTTGGAGGGAGTGGAAAGGAGTGTTTTTTTGACGTGGAAACAACAAATTTTCAAAAAAATATCAACGACTTTTTACTCGCCGAAACCCATCCATCCATCCATCCACCATCATCATCCACACATGATGCATATATACATGCGTGTATACACACACACACACACAGTACGCACTGTTTGGTATTGCAAAATCCGGACCTGATTTTTTGTACTTTTTCGCCTCCATCGGCCTCCTCTTCCCTCCATCGATCTTTTCGGCTTGGCATGCTTTTGATCTCTCGTCTTCTCTCTCTCTCCAAATTAGGGTTTTTGCTGTCCAAAAACTCCACACACCCCTCACTTGCTCAACCCTATCTCGAATCTCGACCCCTTTTCTTCTTTCTCCCTCTTCAATCGACTTAGGGTTTACAGATCTGAAGTCAAGCTCGACTCTCCTTCTTATCCCTACATACTCATACATACACGCACGTCCAAGATGTTCTGGAAACTCCCAGTTCTTTCTTCTTCTTCTCCGGTAAGTTGTTTTGCTGCTCAAGATGCTAATGCGATGTTTCTTTGCGTTGTGGTTTGGTTTGGTTTGTGCAATTCTAATGGATTTGGATACGATAGTCGAAGTTTTTATTGCTTTAAATTTGTTTTTCATCGCCTGAAGTGGCCATCTGTTGTTTATGTTCTTGATTGTGGTCGATGGAGCTGAATTACGATTATCTGGTTGCTTTTGCCTAATTGATCGATTGAGTTATGTAATAGTCTCCTTCAGGAATTGACTTCAAACTTGTGTATTCCAATCTCATGCTACTGTGCCCTTCTGTAGTAGGTAGCACCAGGGTTCTCTTGTGAATTCCTTACGGGGCAATTGGATTCCCCGCTAGTGGAGGGAAATTGGGACCCTGGCCGTAGTGATGTTAATTGCGGTTTCATATGTCGTAGGTTAAGAGAAGGATCTTCAATCCAGGGCAAGGCAAAGGGAGGATAGTATGAAAACTCAAAAGAGTAAGGATTAGTCTAGTTGCCCGTAAGCTGGCCCGAATACCTTGAGTTCTCAAATAAGAAGAAAAAAAATTAGATAGCAGCTCCAGCTCGGTCCAATATTGGGAGAATTCAATTAGAGGGGCTTTAACTGGTTTTCCTGAACAAGTTTGAAGTGATGCAGTTTTGAGTTGTACATAACTTCACGTACCTGCAGATGGGTTGTCTAGTTAAAACGGAGAAAAGAAATATTAGGAATTTTGAACTTCTCTAATGTCATTTTTCTTCTGCCTATGGATGAGCTCATGACGACGTTTGATTGCCTTTTGAATAACCTTGTTGAGTTGGATAGAACTTCGCACAGTCCAAAGAATGGATGTTGGACGGAGATAATACTTTATGTCCTGTCTCCTACCCTTGTCCATTATGCTGAAAGAGCTTCAAGGTCTTTAATTTTGATGGTATTGTTCTAGGCACAATGATTTTAGCTTGAAGCTTGTCATTAAAATCACTATTCATTGGCCACATTGATTGTTTTTTTTTTTGGCAAGAGTGCGATTTTTTTTTTAATTATAATTCGATTTGCATTTTTCTTAGTATACTAATAGTTCGATGTGCTCATTATTGAGATGCTCTGGACCATGAATGAAGGAAGCATGGGAATGAACACATAAATTAATTTGGGTCTCTAGGCCTGCCCTCCTTGATGCCTTTCGGCTTTGATTTGAGGGTATGGTTCTGCAGCAAAACGTCCCTGTAGCTCCTCGGTTCTTGGAGGTTTAGGGGGGCCACTTTTTCAGTGGTACTCTGAGAGCAGCCACTTTGTGCATATTGCCAAAGGTTAGGTCTGTCTCCAATCGTCCCCCGCCCATACCCCCAATGATTGGGGACTAGATGGGTTCTGTTATTGTTGTTGTTGTTGTTAGTATACTAATAGTTCTTCACTTCTTTGTAATGCTTTCTTCCTGAATTATGTGGCTATATTTTGAGGTTGCACTCTTGGCAATGTTCTGTGTTTGTTTTCCTCCACGGCCCACCATCCATGCTGTTGTGGGTACAATGGTGTTTTACTCCGCTTTAAACCCCTATTTCTACGTATAGTTCATTGCATGTAGTATAGATAATAGCTCCTTATTGCTGGTGTTTGAAAGTTGATGGTTGGTTATCCAGCACTTGGTTACTGGCTACCTCTTTTTCGTGCGCTTTTAACTGGTTATGTTTGTCATTCCTTTTTTGGTTTTCCCTTCAGGTTGAGTCAGTATTAGACAAGGAAAATTTCACATTGGAAGAGCTTCTCGACGAAGAAGAGATCATTCAAGAATGCAAAGCTTTAAACAGCCGTCTCATTAATTTGTAATTATCTACTCTGAACAACTTCGTACTTGGAGTATTCACACGATCTTCTGGAAGAACACATTTTAATCGACACACACTTGTGGCTCATGTCCTTTTTCACTGTTTTATAATTTACAATAACGGAAAGTGCAGCTCTATGATTCTTCAGAAGTCATTATGCTTAATACAAACTTGATTGTTATTAGTATTGCTGAAGTTGATTCTCAAAGGTACTTATGAGATTAATGTTTTGTTAGTTTGCGGGATAGAGCTCAGGTGGAGCAGTTATTGCGATATATTGTTGAAGAACCTCCAGAGGATGCTGAAAGCAAACGAGTCTTCAAGTATGTTGCTATGAGACTATCGAACAATAAGCTTTTTAAAGTTCTTCTTAGTTTATTGCTGTGCTTGTTTTAAGATATATACGTATACTGTTTATTTATTATTTTCTTTTATCTAGGTTCCCGTTCATCGCCTGTGAAGTATTTACATGTGAAATTGATGTTATTTTCAAGACTTTGGTTGAGGAAGAGGAGGTATATTTTTCATGATTATAACCATCTCTGCTTCATAACTAGTTCTGATATTGATTCGTATGAGTATCTTATTCTAATATTGATGTTTATTCTCCTGCAGCTAATGAATCTGCTCTTCTCATTCTTGGAACCCAGCCGTCCACATAGTGCCTTGCTGGCTGGGTATTTTGGGAAGGTATCAATTGGATTAATGATAGGCTCACTTCTTTTGATGGTTCTTTGTCCCTGTTTGTTCTATTTCCGTTTAATCTTTGATCAATGTAGGTGGTTATATGCCTCATGGTACGGAAGACGATCCCACTGATGAATTATGTTCAAGTGAGTAAACCCTTCATGTTCACATAGTGCATGATGACATCCTCAAATTTTGCATTTCATCCCCTATTCTGCGGCAAAAATTTGAAATCGTTTTTTCAGTAGTAAAACTTTGTGTTGCCTATTCCAAGATTACTTCCCAGGTTGAGTTAAGGAAGGAGAAGTCAGCTAACAACTTTAGAATCACTCTTTGGGTGTCTAGGTGAAAGACTTTTTTGTAAATTGAGTTAGATTGCACTTGTTGCATTGCTTGCCAGACTCAGATTTAGGTCACGGCGAAATGACAGTTGCATGTTTTATGAGCAATCTCTATTTTCTTGGCCACTTCTTTTTCCTATTCGTTGAGCTTCTTCTGATTTCTAGCCTCCCTGGTTTCTACAGGCCCATCAGGATGTTTTCCGCCAATTGGTTGATTTGATTGGTATCACTTCCATTATGGAGGTAAGGATGGAGTCTTAGTGTTCAATATTTCAGTTTGTTCCTCTCTGTTTCCATCATATTGCATGTTCCTGTTAATTATACTTGTCCCCCAAACCCAACCCAACAACCAACTACAAATATGGATTGGATTTGGGTCTGCAGTTGCAATCCTCTCTACTGATCTACTCTTTATACAGGTTTTGATTCGACTTGTGGGTGCTGAAGACCATATTTATCCCAATTCTCTGGATGTGCAACAGTGGTTGGCGGATAGCAATCTACTAGAAATGATTGTGGATAAGCTGTGCCCACCTGTAAGTAAAGTTTAAATACGTCATATGAGCTTATATCTTCTGAAATTTTCTTCTTCTAATAGGTCATGTCAACCTGTGGGCAGTTGAATTTTGATGTTATATTCTTTAACTGTTTATCTTCACTAGACACCAGTCTTCTGCGTCTATAATGCAACTTCTCAGTATTCGTCGTTAGAGTGTATGCAAAAAACTAATTTATAAGATGTCTTCTATTTTGCATCCTCCCATCTGTTGCTGATGGACCAACAGGTGTGCAGAAATATGGAGTTCTATAAGGATCCGTTCGTTTAGAAATAAATTTATTTGGAAAAGTGAAAATGAGATAAAGTGAAGTGAAAGAAAAGAAAATTTACTTTTGTCCGTGTGTTTGATTAGAAATTTTTGTGGTTACCTTCATACTTTAACACTATATGGATAAGGATAGAAAAGGGTAATTGTGGGTATAATGGAAAGTGTCATAAAGGTGGCAACTTTCACAAAAAAATTAAATTTCCTTGTGTTCTTTGCAAGAGAATGAAAGCTACCTAAACATGCTTAAAATGGGTGGCAAAAAAAAAAAAAAAAACTTTCTAGCACTTCTCAAACACCAACAAAATGTCAATTCTTTTCTCTCTTTTTATTGCATTTTGTATCTTTTTTCTCTAATCAAACGGACCCTAAAGCCCCTTGGATTTGAGGGGGAAGTGAGTTCGTCTGAATCATGTTTGGAAGACTGACAGTGACTCTTGATGGTTCAGAAGTGTGCATGTCAACATGAAATTACGAACCCAGTTTGTGGTTCACCAGTTACTTATCTGGAAATATATTTTTGACATTGCACTATTGTTTTGGCATTGAGGTGTATTTACTCCTGCATTGTTTGCTTGGTTTAGTTTCTCCATACAATGGTATTTTCCAGTTTTCACACGTACTGTATCAATTCATGTGACCACTTTCTTAAAATTGAACAGAGTCCCCCCGAGGTTCATGCAAATGCAGCTGAGACTTTATGTGCCATAACTCGAAATGCCTCCTCAACCCTTGCTGCTAAACTTTCTAGCCCAAGGTTTGTGGTTGATATGTCCTTGGAACTTACCATTTGTGTTTTGGTTTTTGTTTGATATGAACTCCATTTGGTTCTAATATTTTTGTCCTTCTGCAGTTTTGTTGCTAGGATATTTGGTCATGCACTGGAAGACTCAAATTCCAAATCAGGCCTCGTCTACTCTTTATCCGTTTGTATTTCTTTGTTGGATCCAAAAAGATCTGTTCCTTCTCCAATGCTTCATTCCTTCCGCGGTCAACACATGTACGAGTCCCCTGCACCTGTAAATCCTGAGACTGTTGGTGCAATGCTTCCCAAGCTTGGTAAATGTCTCATAAAATTAGCTTACTTCTGTGTTGTGATTTGAAAACTTTTGCTGCCTTCTTCTGTCAGAATTATATATGCTAGTATGCTACTACAGAGCGTGCGATATGATTTTTGGCAATGGTTCATTAAGACATTAACTGATTGGATTCCTATATTACCTTATTTACTTGTCTTACATAGTAATTTACCCACTGAATGTAGATAGACAAAAGTTGAGAAAGAGAGAGTTGGAGAGAGTAAAAGAAGAAAACAAAAGAGCATAAACACATTACACTTCTGTCCTACACTTTGGCATGACTAGCTGTACAGTGCAAAACAAAGTTGTGAAGAAAGAAAGAAAGCCTCTCTTTCCCGTTTTAGATTTTGGGTTTCTGATTCTCTCCCCTTGAATCTTCCTTCCATATCGCACACACGCGCTCACGCACACACCCTCTTTCGTGTGCTTGGTTATTTGCTATTGAATACGGGGTTTCTGACATTTTTTCTGGTGATTAGTTGCGGATTATCTAGCAAACACAGGAGGACGGCTATTGCTTAATGTTCTTTAAAGAAAAACATTCCGTTGTTGCTTGATGACCTAAAAATCTCAAAAGGAAAGAAACGCTGAATTGATTGTGAAGGTCATGTTGATGGATCTTGACTTGTGAATTGCCTTCCTCTAAGAGAGAATCTTAGATTCTTGGACCCCTGTTTTCCAGAAATCTTTCCCCCCTTTTTTAGACAACATTGCCTTTTCAAAATATGATCTCCCGTGATGTGGATTTGATTTGGTTAATTGTGCAGAGCATGATTTCTCGAATTTATGCACTTATGTTGTAGAAAAATTATAGGAACATACTTGTTCTTTTGGGCAGCACAGATGTGAGTGACTGCTTTATGAGTGGCATGATTGTCTTACTCTTGCCATCATAACGGACAAATGAGAACTTGCTACATAAACTAAACAGCTAAGAGAGTAGCTAGATAAGGATCTGTTTTTTCAAACAATATTTCTGAAACCCGCTCATGATTAGAAGTTGAAACCTAGTACTTCTTAACTAATAACACCCCCTCTATCCATTGAAATTCTGGGATGTGTTAAAGCTATTAAGAGCATCAAATTCTTTCCCCTTAATATTCATAAGCCTTGGACATTTTGAATGCAGGTGATTTGTTGATGCTATTGAATGTTTCCTCGGATGAGAAGATCTTGCCTACAACATACGGTGAATTGAGGCCTCCTCTTGGAAAGCATCGCCTCAAGGTCAGTTTGTGGTCCAATAATGGATGTTTTCTGTTATATCTTTTCTGTTTCTTGAGGAGTATGTCCATCTTGGAAACTGAAATAATTAGAAACAACTCTTAATCCCATCCCTTGATCGAAATTTGGAGCGAAGTCAAATTAAATAGCATTGCTGTTAAATTGCTAAATCCCAGAGTCTATTGTATAGTTCATCAGGAGTGCTTAAAGCTTGGTCAAGGCAGAAGATAAATATCTCTGACTTGTTTTTGTTTGCTTTTCTAGCGGACTATCTTGATCGTTTTTCATTCTTGATATTTCTTGTCGTAAAGGTTAATGTTTACCTGATTTTAGATTGTGGAGTTCATCGCGGTGCTTCTAAAAACTGGCAATGAAGTGGCTGAAAAGGAATTGGTCACCTCAGGGACAATTCAGAGAGTCCTTGATCTCTTCTTTGAGTAAGTAATCTATTGTGTGTTTCCCATAGAGTTTATTGAGCCCGTGGATCGTTGAAGGCATGGTGTTTTTTTCAGTAAAATATCTCACTTCCTGATACCTGCTCATAATGCATATTGCTCACATCACTATTATGATGCTTGATGCAGGTACCCCTTCCATAATTCATTGCATCATCACGTGGAGAGTATTATAATTTCATGTTTGGAGAGCAAGAATGATACAATTGTTAATCATCTTCTCCGAGAGTGTGATTTGATTGGAAAAATTCTTCAAACAGATAAACATCCCACTGTTTGCAGTGATCAATATCAGGTAGGTAGAGGCGTTGTTCCAATGAAGAATGTTCTAACTATATCCTTCTTTACTGGCATCAGTAATTGGTATTGATGACTCAAGACAGAACTCATTAACGAATGCATTTTTAGTGGTTTAGCATCATAGCCTACTACTTGTGATGTGATTTGAAATAGTGAAAGTACTTTTGAAGCCATTTAGTTTTTCTTTTGAAACCATCTGTTTTGTATCACATTCAAATTTTCTTTTCATAAATGTCATGCTGAAATGTTTGCCTCGTGAGGTTACGGATTTGATACTTTGAATGCTTTGATTGTGTAGCCAACATTACCTGCTGCTGGGAGACAGACACCCCGTGCAGGAAACCTTGGGCACATCACACGTATTTCTAACAAGCTTGTTCAGTTGTCAAACAGCAATATCCACTTTCAGACATTTCTTCAGGTTGGTGACAGGCTGAAGATACCTTTCATTGAGTCTTGACGTATAGTGACAGATTCTAAGGTTAAATTTCTACGTATTTTTCTTCGCGTTTTTACATTTGAGAACTGCTCTAAGGTTATGTTTGGCCACATTTCTGCTGCTGGCGGTTAAAGTATACATGACTCACTTTGTAAGGATTCAGTTTCTCCTTGTCGCTATTGCCTCAAGTGTTTATATGGTTCTTGCATCTAACATTAGTGAGCTAGAGAGACCGTGTTTCTTATGCTGATTAAACTGAGCAGGATGTACTTTTGTTTGTGTTGTTAACTGGAATATACACTCTTGACTGAAACAAAGTCTCACTTCAGGATAATACCGAGTGGAATGAGTGGCAAACCACAGTGTTACAGGATCGTAATATGGTGGAAAACGTCTATCGATGGGCTTGCGGGTATGATTCTTGGCTGTATTTGTGCTTTAATTATAGCTCCAACCAACCCAAACCGAGCCTTAAACTGAGCTTGAATATAAATGTTTGTAAATTGTTATACTTCGATGCATAGCAAAAGGGGATGTTTGTTGCTCTGATGAAACTCATGGTCATATAGTTGGTAGTTTTGCATACAATGTTTGAGGCTTTCTTGACTTCACCATAAAAATTGCTTAGGAGCAATAAGTACTAATTTAGTGACGTGCCAAGGAAAAGTTCACTTACAAGATTTTGATCTATCAAAAATCTGTAAACCAGATAATCACCGCCATCTGGTCTATGTTGTCCCTTTCCCTGCCCCCAGGTCTGTTGCCCTGTTTCTTTGTCATGGTAATTATCTTTTGTCTTTGATATGTACAGGCGCCCAACGGCTTTGCATGATAGGACGAGGGATAGCGACGAGGACGACCTTCATGACAGAGATTATGATGTAGCAGCTTTAGCAAATAACCTAAGCCAAGCATTTAGATACAGTATATATGATAACGAAGATACTGAAGAGGTATTAGTGGATTCAATTTATACTTCCATTTCTCCTTCTTTTGTGCTGACAGACTCTTTAATTGCTATTTACTTATTGCAGGGCAATAGGGCTCTTGATCGAGATGATGAGGTAATATTCCAATTTGTGTTCTGTTTTTTCTTACACTCTTCTGAATCAATGATCCTTTTCCCCTCTGAATTAATGGAGTAGGAACTGAATGGTGGTTAACATAAATAAGCATTAATGAAACAGGTGATGGAATAAGTCTTTCATCCGTTGTTCAGTATATTAATCTGACTGGTTGTACTTTAATTTTCAATATGCAGGATGTCTACTTTGATGATGAATCTGCTGAAGTTGTGATATCATCCCTCAGGCTAGGAGATGACCACGGGAGGTGTGTTTCCAACTTATGCTTGATTTTCAGAATGGGGCCTCAATGGAGACTGATGAGTTAGTCGTTTGCATGTTGGGTCCCACTTAGGTTAGGCCTGTATAACTAATACTTCCCTCCGCCGGAATCTTAATTGTCGTAAAGGATTTCTACTTGACAAGATTCAGAGGGAATCAGGGGGTATATGTGCAAGGTTTCTCTTTTGCAGGTCCTTGCGCTCCTCATGTCTATCCCTGCTCAAACAGAAAGTGAATATGAACTTGAAACCCCTGTTTATGTCATCTTTGATGTCCTGATTCTCCTGAATACCTAGAAACAAGTTCGGTAAGATATGTTTCTGCAGTGCTCGCATTGGACTTTTCTAAACAATTAGAATGTACCAGAATTTCGTCCACAAATGGAAGACAATTATGTTGTCGAGTACTCATGTTCAAACAGAAAGTGCAATGAATATCCCAAATAGCGATCCTCTGAACTGATGGATGAGTTCAAGACTCCAAACTGTATGTTCTGGTTTAGGATTTCTATTCATTCTTCAACGTTTGGCGGGTCGATATAAGTGTTCCAAGATTTTACGTTATAGACTTTGAATAATTAGAATGGTCTGAAGGTTGCTTGCCCCATGTGCTGAATCGGGAAGGGATAGCTTTGTTTAAATCTGTAGAATCAGCATATTGTTGTTAGACTTGTATGAAACAGAGTACTACTATCTGATGGTGGTTGATGTATGGAACTTGAATTTGGGCTTGTCCTGGTATTTTGTGCGCTATTGTTCATGCCAATGATTAATGAGCATGCTCCTATCATCCGACTGTTGGATGATTACTCGTAACTTAGCCTAGATAGTGTTTTCAAGTCCTTGCTTTTCGATCTTCCTGATTTTTTCTTTTGTTGCTGCAGTTTGTTTACGAATTCCAACTGGTTTGCATTCCAAGATGATAGAATTGGTGATGCTCCTATGAGCACATCTGCAACAGAGGCGATGGACGAAATCAACTTGAACGGGACATCAACTAATGGCAATAGCAGTAGTGATGATGAGGTGGTGGTTGGAGAGGATGAAGAGATGACCGACAGTAAAACTCCCGCCAATAGCACATCGAGTCTTGACACAAAGAATTTGAACGGTTCCACAAATGTAGACTCATTCGTCCAACAGAATGAAAACCCAAGCGCTTCCAGTGATATGGGTTTCTTTCGATTTGAGGCACCAGATGAAGACCTGTTTGGAGACAGGCCTTTACCCGAATGGGTGGGATGGGGGGACCCATCAGATTTTCAAGTTGGTGGGTCCAGTGTAAATCCGTTTGAAGACCCTGCTATTTCTAGCATTAATCTTGCGGATCCAGCTGATGAGGGAGAAGCAGCAAACGTTAGTTCTCCTTCAAGTGGAGAAGTTGTGCCAAATGGCACTTCAGCTCCTACTGACTCGAGTGATGGGCCGTTGGTAGGACCTGATTCCAGCCAGAGAGCTGCGGTGGTACCGTCTTTGTTCGAAGAGGATGTTGAATTTGTTGGAGTGGAAATAGAGGGCACTGAAAAGGCAATGGATCAGGCTCTGAAGGAGGGAATTGTGGGGGAAGCGGGGCCTTTGAAGAGAAACATTATACCTAAGGTGCAAGGGAAGGAGAATGAAGATGAGAGCGGATCGGGAATGAAGGAATTCAATGATGCCAACTATTGGAGGGTTGATCAAGAGGTTGCTGTTACGGAGTAAATGATGGGGCTGATTGCCTTTGCAAAATTTAACCCCAAAATTAAGGATGGGACGGCCAGCGATCTCGTGTTTCAGTTGGTGAGGAGGGCTAATGCAGCAGACTTATGTACAGTAATTTTGTTTCCCGTTTCGAGTCGGAGATTGGATGGTAGGGTATTTTATGCTTACTAGTGTTCATTAATTGTTACACCTAAAAAATGGTCTATTATTCATTTTTTTTCCACACTTGTTAGCAGTTATTATTGTTACTGGTTTGTGGGGTTTCCCCCTTTTCGTTATAGGAGTACCTGTATTCCTTTCCGCTGGATTTTTATTGTCCACTTGTTCATTCCGGAAGGTAGACAACTTCTAAAAACAGAACTCAATCTTCTTGAATGCGTTTCAAGTCATATTCTGTCGTTTGGTGTTGCTAAGGCATATTGGTTCGTTAGTTTTATGTTGAATGGAAGGGTGAAGTACTGTCATCTGGTAACCGGAGATTTTTGTTATTGTTTTTATTCAGGTTGTTCTAGGTTTCTCTTCCGGTGGTCGTTGTTTTCTCTCCGTTTATGGAGTTTGTTGTTTCTTGCGTGGAACCTTTTCTATCCTCTATGGTATGTTTCAAATTGTGGGTTTGATTCGGATACCCCCAGTGGATTCCTTCCACGTATAGGCGAACGCATGCTATGCACGCGAGCTTCTGCCCATTATAGTGCCCAATGCAGACGTAATTGAGCCTTGAATTTTTACTTATCTACTTGGAAAGTAATGATAACAAGCTAGAGCAAAATGATATTACGTTCAATTTTGTGTAGTAGTAGATAAAAGCAACAAAAAATTAAGAATCTAAACAAAGAAAAATGCCAGCTGTGTGGTGTCTTTTCATCTTTAATGAACTTTTTTTTTGCTTTTGATTATTATTTTTTTACCTTCTAGACTCCTCTTGTTAGAGATGAGTTACTATTATTCCAAAAAATAAAATAAAAATCAATCGAATTGTTTGAATGATTTTATTTTCATTTTGTACTGAGAGACTCAACACTTAATAATTACAGTACTTCTCAATATAATGTTTTATAGTACTATGATTTATCATGCGATTTGTGTTTGACATTCTAATATTTGTGGGTGGTTTAGAAAAAACAATTTTGAAAAGTGAAGAAATAATAAAATATACTTTCTCCGTCCCATTTTAATAACTCATTACCAAATGAAGTGTAACTAGTAATTGCCCTTGCCTGAAGGCACGACACAACACGTTTTGAAAGCGGCTTAAAATGAATTATCCTTCTCTAGTGTTGACCTCCCCGGCCAATGAAGCCGACATCTCCGATAGGAGCACTTGTGTACAATATGGTCCGCCCAAGAACACAACAAACAAAAGATAAAAGAGGAAACTTATTTTGATTTAACATAAGAGAGTTACATTTAAATCCTCGCTTTTTCGACTCTATAGCCTTTCCAATAAATACCCAAGAAAGAAAGAGATAAATTAGTGGGACGTCGCGATCACAGCTCTAATTTGTGCTCCAAATTGCTCACAATTGAAAAAACTAACCAAATAAGAATTTGTTCAAGCTTTTGAGATTGCATGACATGTCTATGTAAGGATGTGAAGTCGCATTAGAGAAATTCTCAAGACCCTTAATCATACTAATACCAAGGGGGAAAGCGAGAAAGGTACACATCTTTAATGAGTGCATATGGTACACATTTTTAATGAGTGTGTATTGTAGCCATTTTCTAGTTAGTTTCATGGGGGGAAAGCGAGAAAGGTAACACTATTTTGCAAAGGTAACCCCATAAACCATTTACAATACCAATATTGAAAGACATTCATTATACCTTTATAAAAATCACCCTCTGGACCAGCAGCTAGACTGGGCCGAGCTTCAGACCTTTCACCCACTAAAACTCTTGTCGCTGCAGCCTGCAAATCATTTGATACAAAAACGCCTGCGAGGCCTCTACCTGGAATTGTTGAAACACAATTATTTCGACACTTCCAAATGGTCCACAATATGGCAATGGACTCTAAAATAGCACACTTAATCAGGGGCTTCATTAATCCATCGTTAGAACCAATCCTCAAACCCAACCGAGAAGAAATCCAAGCCTAAACCAGACGCTCTCCAAAATTCTACGAGATTTATCACACTGGAAAAATAAGTGCTCTGTTGTTTAATTATGAGCGGCTATACTTTATTTTTTGCCCGAAAATTGTAAACCCAACAATGTAACACACTTTCGTACATAATTTTCCAAATTTTTTTCGCATCGAATTAAAGATCTTTATTAATCGTTCATTTTGGTGCAAAAAAACACAAAATTACGCGTGGACGTACTTTATTTTTTTATCCGAAGAAAAATGCAAAGGGCATAAAACCTTAGTATCAGAATCAAGGGAGGGTTGTTTGTAAAATACTTTCATACACAGTTTTTCAAAAAAAATCGTATCAAATTAAAGAACTCTATTAGTAGTTTATTTCGGTGCAAAAAAGAGTAAAAAATTATGCGGGAAAATACTTTAATTTTTAATCCATAAACCTTATATAGGTCGGAAATTGCAAAGCAAAATAAACAAAGGCTGCAGGTGGGGGCATTCTTGTCAAACGGCCGTACCAAAACCAAGAACCATACTGGCTAAATTAGCGTTGCATACTATAGAGTAGATTTGTAGTTCTGATATTGTGAAGATGTGAAAAAAGAAAGGTATTTTCTAGGAGGATTCTAGAAGGAGAACGTGGGCGGCTAGATGAAAATAATGCTAGCCGTTCATTGAGAAGGTGCATAGCTATAAACAGAAGGAATGTGCAGTGGTTGTCGAACCGATAAGAGAATAATATTTTTAAGATGTCCAAATTCAACAATTTTCATGTGGTTTAACAATATTTAATATTCGTCAACCCAAAAACTAAGTTCTGCATCCGTCGTTGGCCTTTCATTTGTTTTAAATTTTGTTGTAATGTTTGCCCAATCTACACTCGAATTTTGTTTCTATCTCATGCTTTGAGTGCGAAAAAATTTCGTTTCCTTTTTAGGTTTCCACATTTTAATTCAATCTTGTTCTGCATGGATTGCTCTAAGCCATTGTAGAAACAGATTTATCCCTAATAATATCCCTATTGGGGAGGTTCTTCCAAAAAACTAACTGTCGTTTTTAGGTAAAATAGAGCCTTGCAGCCTTGTTATTGACCACACTAATTAAGGGAAAGAAGGAGGAATTCTGGACGTTCCCCTGCCGAGCATGCATCAACACCATCACTCTGAAGATTGGGGTTCGTGGTACAACAGTAATTGGAGGGGCTTTAACCTTCGCGGCTGCAGAAAAGGTTTCTTACAATTGACAACTTCTTGATTTATTCATACGCATGAATTTTAGATGGTTGTAGGTATTCAAAATTATCCCAGAGAGTTGTGCCCAAAGCATATGACCCCTCCTTCAATAGGAATTTCCATTTTCCTGTCACCATTGAAAAAGAAATTAAATGATACTCCCTCCGTCCCTTTTTAAATGATCCATATAGGAATACGTGTAATTTCAAACCCCTAAAAAACATATTTCTCTATAAAATCTTTTAATTTTTTTAATACCAAATTAAAGTGCTCATTGAGTACTTTAATTTGGTGCAAAAAAAAATTAAAATTTTATACGGAGGTGTATTTTTTAACGTCCACAAAAATACACGTTTCCCAAACGGATCACTTAAAAAGGGACGGAGGGAGTACTGTTTGTGATGAATACTTGAAAACCTATCTAAAGTATAGTTATGGATCTTTGATTTGCTTTCTCAAAAGATGATCACCACTATGGAAATGCATGTAAGATCCATCATGATTGAGAGTATGAAATAATAAGAACTTGGTAATACTAACTCATAGTAAAAGAGATAAATCAAAATGAAGAGATGAGCCATGAATTAATTAAGCAAATGTTAATAGATAAAAGAGCATTCACAATCAAAAAATTATGGAAAAAACCGATAATTTTTACTTGGAGAGCTTTGGGTTTAATGATGAAGTGAAGAGAGGACTCACTAGAAGCCGAAACATTGTCTTAATTAAACTCCTAGTATTTTAAAATATGCATGTAATTTTATGTAAAATTCCAGTTTCTAAGTTGGGGAGTAGAAAACAATAAAACTATGGGTATACACCGAACCCATTTTTGGTCTCACTGAATTATGCATGTAATTTTAAAACATGCATGTAATTTTACACGTCTTGGCGCCATCAGCTGTCTGATCTCTCTGTGTTTCGCGCCAAGTGGTCATGTGCAAAGCACACGTCGTTTTTCCGTCCAACAAACAAACGGAATTGAGCCCAGGGTTGACATTGCAACCAATTGGAAAATGAAAAGTTTAGTTTGTCCAAATTGAAACATGAAGGACCAAACTGAACTTTGGAGTATAGTTGAAGGATATAAGAGAAATTATCCCTAAAATGAATATTGATCCTTTTTTGTTGAAGGCTTTCAACGTGGATTAATCCTAAGCCTAGACAATTTACAGGCTCATAAGGTCTTTGATATGGAAAATAGTTTCACTTTGAAGAAGATGACGATGACGAGGATAGGGAATGACCATGCAGCTTTGCTGCCCTCTCTTTGGCCGCGAGACTTTGGGCGATGATTTGTTTGAGATCTTCTTTGAGATACTGCGGCTTGGCTCCAAACACCTTGTCCATCTCAGCTCGCACCCAACCAGTTGCTCTCAGCACTTGGTCCTTTCTGAACAGCCTCAATACTTTGTCCTTGCAACACTGAAGTGGGTACGTAAATACGTAATTGGCCCTTGCCCTTGCCCTTGCCCTTGTCAGTCTCTCCAGTTGCCCTAAGCTGCAAAAATAAGGGAAGCAAAGAATGAAAAAATACAAATTAAAAGTCCTTAAACAACGGGACAACAATATTTTGTGTTTAGCACGCACTTCCCATAATTTGTTCTATATTGGCAGCATAATTCAATTGGGATAAAATCTTCCCTGGAAAAACTTTTGCAACATAAGACAGGTACGAAGGACCATTTTGTACCTTTTCATTTGAATTGGAAATGAAAGTTACTAAAAATAATTGTCCTAATCTCAGATTTTCGATTGAGTCTGACTATGGGAACACTTTTTTGCGTAAAAAAAATCCAGACCGGGTTGTGTGGAGTCACCTCGGGGTCTCACATAAATGATCGGAATCGCTCAAATTATTTTAATCATTTTGTTAAAGATCCTAGAAAAAAAAAGAGAAGAAGCTTGGTCGGATATTTTAAGGGCGTCTTGATCAGTTATTCACTCAATTTCCGACCGAGCTAATTTTTTACAGGAATTCCAAAAAAAATATTTTAAATTTTTTTGAGCAAAAGTATTCAGTGGGAACGAAAACGGGTTCGGTGTATACCCATAGTTTTATTGTTTTCTACTCCCTAACTTAGAAACTGGAATTTTCCATAAAATTACATGCATATTTTAAAATACTACTACTACTACTTTAATTAAGACAATGTTTCGGCTTCTAGTGAGTCCTCTCTTCTTTTTTTTTTTTTTTGGTACTTCGAAAATATATAGATATTAAGCTACCAGCAAAACAAAGTCATGCCATAAAGTTTGGCCAAGGAGCATAAAGCTCAATATTACACTTCGTCAAGAAATTGCCTAAGGTTTAGGCTATCCCTATTGAGGAATTCCCTCATAGAGAGAGGGCTTGTGTGGAGGAATTTGAAGTCCTCTTCCTGTTCGGCTCCAATGCGGGCGAGGTGATCAGCATATTCATTAGCATTCCTGTATATGTGGCTAAGAGATGAGTTGGTACCATTGAGTATAGTTCTAGCATCTTGTATGATGGTGGTAAGAGGATGGTTAGCATTAGATCCATCGTTGATGAGGTTGACTACCTCCAAAGCGTCTGATTCTATCTTCACCCTTGACAACCCTTTCTCCAAGATAATAGCGAGTCCTCTAGGCTAGCATCTTGTATGATGGTGGTAAGAGGATGGTTAGCATTAGATCCATCGTTGATGAGGTTGACTGCCTCGAAAGCGTTCGATTCTATCTTCACCTTTGACAACCCTTTCTCCAAGATAATAGCGAGTCCTCTATAGATTACCCAAAGCTCAGCTTCGAGGCTAGAGGACTCGCTAGCATCTTGTATGATGGTGGTAAGAGGATGGTTAGCATTAGATCCATCG
>JAXBDA010005440.1:0-23623 GCA_036023075.1 Gaultheria prostrata
TCTAGGTTTTTCAAATGTCTGCTGCCAATTACCCCAAAGACCAATCTACTTCTCCAAGTAAGTCTTTTTCTATGTTCTTTGTTTTTCTTGATTGGCTGTGACAGCTTTGTTTAGGTTTTACTTGGTCTAAGTATTTGTGTTTGATTTCTTCTCCTCCGCCTCCTTCTCTCTCTCTTGATAGATAGATATAGAGAGAGAAAGAGAGATAGATTGTTAAGAAATATTGTCCCACATTGCTTAGGAGAGGAATGGGTGATCACTTAATATATGCAGAGACCTCTCCACTCATTGCCAATTTGTTTTGAGTTGGATGTTTCCACATGGTATCAGAGCAGGGCCCATTCCACTCCACATTTTATAAATAAATAAAAAAAGACCAGCAAAAAGGCTGCACGATGATAAGACCCAAAAAGTGGTCACACGTGACAGACCTCAAATGCGGCTGCACGTGAGGGGGGATGTTAAGAAATATTGTCCCACATTGCTTAGGAGAGGAATGAGTGATCACTTAATATATGCTGAGACCTCTCCACTCATTGCCAATTGGTTTTGAGTTGGATGTATGGTCAATAGGTATATGGAGGAAGATGGTCAATGGTTTTAGTTGAGAAATTTGTCTGTGCCTTTTTATTTTTTTGATCAAAAAAAGAATATATTGAACTCAATAAGGGTACATCGAGAAAGAGGGAAAGGGGAAGGGGAGGGAATCAACGAAAAGTTGAGACCCAAAGCAAAAAAACAACGGATGGCAAGAAAGCCAAATAAAAAATAACTAAGAAAGCCAAGAAAGCCAACTTTTCGTTGATTTCCTCCCCTTCCCCGTTCCCTCTTTCTCGATGTACCCTTATCGAGTTCAATATATTCTTTTTTCGATAAAAAAAAAAGGCACAGACAAATTAGAATTTCTGAAGTCTGAGATATTTATTTTCAAAACCCTAATTTGAATGTTTCTATGCCCTTTCCTAGAAGTATCCCCAATTAGCTTTCTTTGTTATTTGTAGAATTTAGTAAAGGTTGGGAGATGTTAGGGCAAGAATAAGATAGTTTTTTGTACGTTATTCAACAATCAGAGCAAATATTCTTTTGGAAGTCTGTAATGTAGTAGTTTCTTTTGTAGAAATCTGGAACATTTTTCCAGGCATATGAACCGTTGCTTTCAATTTATAGCATTCTAACATTGTGTGTAATAATGATGTCTTCTTGAAATACAAATCCAGCTGTGTTGTAGCTCATATACATATCGTATGTATTTGTAGTATGAAAAGTTGATACGGGATTTGGAAAACTGGAAGGATGAAAAAGAAACTATAAAAGGATAAAGCTCACCACGCAAGTTAGAAATCTGACGGGGTACAGATTAACTCTACCCATGGATTTAACAAAGGATACAGGGCTGAATAACACTCATCACTCTAACGAATCCACCTAAGAGATAAAAGAACAATAAGAAGAACTAATCTTTTTTTTCATAGGCATAAGAACTAATCTTCTCAACAAGCCAAAGGCTATTAAACTCAAAATACTCATTGCCCATTTTATTTTTTGGCATAGGATTATAGGACTTATTGGAACATACATCCAAACATAGGTAGAATAAATTTAGATTTTCAAAGCTAGAACTTAATGCAAACAAAGACTTTTGACTATAAAGTTTTTAAGACTTGGTGGACTCTTAAAAACTTAAAAGACACTTAGGAACAAGGAAACAAATATCGTCCGATACGTACCGTATCGACCGCCTCGTACCGGGATTTTAACCCTCCGATACGGATACATCCCGATATAGCGGCGTGACTAGAAAATCGCATGCGAACCGGCCGGTACCCGATACGTCTCGGTGTATCGGCCGAGACGGCATCCGAGACGGACAGTATCGGCCGAGACGGTGAACAAAAAACAGAGGTGACTGCAGGACAGTATTCCTTGTCACTTTTTCAGCTTTCTTCCCAATTTTCGGATCTGGTCTATGAAAAAATCATACTACACACCTTAGACAACACTTTCCCCTCTTCAACCATACCATTTTCTCAAAAAAATCTTCAACATTCGTCAAAAATAGGAAGGGGGGGAGAGGGGCGAGTGAGACTGAAAAGGATTGAAGAAATGGGGGCTTTAGCCGCTTACCGGCTGTTCGATCTTGTACAGTAGAGCTGTAGGAGGGAACCACTGCAAGCTGGAAGCTTCTCAACGGAAGGTATGTTCAGAAATTTAGAGATCTGGATTCTGGCCTCTTTCCTTTTCGATTTAATTTGATTCGACTCCATAAGAGCGAGGCAACGATCTTCCTGAGAGAAAGAGAGAGAAAGAGAGAGAGAGAGAGAGAGAACGGTTGGGAGTCGGGGAGCTGGGATGCTGTCACGCCCCAAATTTCATAAACATAATTAAGTACATAATCCACGTGGGGGTCAACATCTTCCACGGTCAAAGTCAAATTACATGTTCAAAGTCAACGAAAGTCAAGTTTAGTGTACCCAAATCAATTACATAAGCCGAATAGTCGACACAAATTTCTAGCCAAAAATACATGATTTAAAAGTTAAAAGTTCATCTTTTCAAAAAGTACTACTAGTCCAAGATGATCATGTAACTCGTCCAATTAGCTTTCAAAATATGAAGTCATGCATGCACCCACACGCCAAATCATGTTCCGCCTTGTTGAGTACCTGAAAATTATAAGGGTGAGCTCACTAGCCCAGTAGGAAAACATCTATCTATTCTAAATGTAAATGAGATGCTCATGAAGTACAACGAAGGAAGGAAAACCAATAAGAATAATCAAGGAAGTCACGGAAAGTCGAACATAGTAGATTGGTCCAAGATTCGTCACATTAGATCAACCATCACTCCGTTGTGTCCAAAACATACCAAGTGTACCTCTCGTACTCTCTATACACCCTCATCATGCGTCTTATTCAATTATTCCATTCAACATAATCCGGGCATACCATAAAGGCCCCGTGTCATTTCGGGCATGCCATATAGGCCCCGTGTCACTCCGGGCATACCCTTTCGGGCCACGTGTCAATCTTTTCATCATTTAATATCATTTCATGCTCAATCAATTCATTTAAGTGTCCATGCAATAGCTCAACTCAAATCAACGCTCAAAAACCCTAATTCGTTCAATAATCGTCAACTCGCGTCATTAAGTGTCAAACTCGTCACGTGAGACCCAAGGAAACTTAAAAACTCAGCAAACATTTCTCATGATATTTATGGTAGGTGTCTCAAAGTGTTTCAATTCAACAAGAATAGATATAACACGCACGTAACTCGATCGAAGGCCAAAAGGGTCAAAATTATCGACAAAAGGCTAGGTGGATTGATCCATAAGCAAAGGTGGATCCATCCACTAGCAAAGGTGGATCGGTCTAGAAGTGCTAGGTGGATCGATCCACTAGCAAAGGTGGACCGATCCGAAGTCCTCTATTCCAAAAAATAATCAAGTGGATCGATCCACTAGCAAAGGTGGATCGATCCACCTGGGTTACGAGCCAAATTTTTGCACAACTTAAGGGGATTTTGATGGGTTTTGATTCAAGGGTTTTGTGAGAACTTTGGAAGGTGAGTTAGGCCAACAATTTGGGATCCAACAACAACAACAAGTGAATACAATGTAGAACTCATGGGTTGGGTTCATATGGCATTTTCTCCATTTCCAAAGTGGTTAAAACACAAGTAGGGATATACCCACAAACAATCAACATATTGCATTGAGAATTGATAGAGATTCCCCTACCTCTTGGGATTGAGCTTGAAAACCCTTCCAAAAGCAAAACCCAAACCCTAGCTTCAAGATCCAAGAATGTTTTTCAAACCCCGGAGTGAAATAAGCACACCAACGCGTAGAGCACACAATTTTAGGAACCTTTTGTGAAGGAAGTAAACTTGGAACTCAAGGGTTGGCTTGGATTGGTGGAGAAATGAGCTTGAGAGCTATGGAGGAGAGAGAGGGAGGAAGGGACTGATTTTAGGGGGGAAAGAGATGAGTTTCTCTCTCTTCTCTCACCACACACACATATACATATCTTTAAAATTACACCCCAAGTCCAAATGTGACTTGTGTAAATCAAATACACCTCAATCAACATATATCTCACCAACACTCCAACACTTAGTCAATTTTGCCATTTCATTCAATTCCTCACATTAACCCATTGTTATTTACGAAAAATAAATATGAATTTCCGGGTCTTCACAGATGCCGGCGCTGCTCATTCTCTCTCTCACTGGAGTTGTGAGTCTACTGTCTAGGGAAGAAGAAAGTGAAAAATAAAATTGATAAAGTGAATTAGTAGTAGACAGTAGGAAGAGCAGTAGTGTTCATTAAAAAAAAGAATTAATAATTAGGTGTAGTTGTGTCGTTTTGGTGTTTGGTGCTTAATCAATAATCATACCCCTTGCCCCTGTTAACTTAAGTCCCCTCTTTCTTTATTAGTTAAATTTCTCACTTGTACGTGTTGGGTCGTTAGAAAACATCAAGAACATGCCTATCCTCCGGTACCTCCGCGCTATTCATTTTGGTATTGACTTGTAGTAGCAAATTATGTGTGACTAAGACTAGGAGCTAGGCTATTGAGCTTGAATCTTGCTATAGCCCGTAATTCCGTATTGTAAGAACTCTATGGTGTGCTTATTTTCGTACTATAACTTTATCGTGGTGGTTTGGTTCAATTATATGTGCTAAGATTGGTTAAAATATTACTCCCTCCGTCCCTTTTAAGTGTGTTACCTGGAAATTCCAACTATTTTTCTCTCACATCAACTTTCCATTATTTACCCTTATCAATATAATAAAACCCACTAACTTTTTAAAAAGAAATCTACTTTTAAGGGCAAAATAGGAAATGTACCCACTAACTTTTCAAAATACACACTTATTAAGGGACAGCCCAAAATGAAAATGTACACATTATAAAAGGGACGGAGGGAGTACTAATTAAGCTAATGAGAGAAAAAAGGAGTGTAAAATCAAGTTTTCTACATATTGCTAATGATTTTAAAAAATTCACGGCTGAGACAGCTGATTCCCGCGACGTATCGCCGATATGTCCCGATACCGATACACCGATATCGCGACCGATACCACGACCGATACCGAGATTTAAAACCTTGCTTAGGAACTTTAAAAGAGGCATAAAAGTTCGAAGGATAGCTTCCTGAAAGAAAATTTGATTTTTGGAAACTCAAGTTTTGGAACTCCGGTGTCAAGGGTGTGGAAGATATAGAAACCACACACACACAGAGAGAGAGAGAGAGAGAGAGAGAGAGAGAGTTTTTTCGAGAGGGAGAGGGAAACACCCCAAGTGGGAGTTCTCCTCCAACCAGTGGGCAGTGGCTATGTGAGTTTGAGGGACATGCAGATGAATTTTGTAATTTGTTCATCTGAGAGTAAAATTAACTGATCGTTTTGTGCGATTTGCATCTGTCTGCCAGCAAACATATCATACATGCATCGTGCTTAAATGGAGTATAATGAATGTGCATATGCAGCTAACACTCAAAAGGAGGTTTGTAACTTTGTATTGTTGCACTTTATGACAGTGGCTGTGTGCTAGGATTTTTCTTTGGGAGTGACATTCAAAATCTATGTACGCTTTTGGTCTCACAAAGATAGTCTAGTACAAAAAGATTTACAATTTTCGGATAGAAAAATGTCGTGCATAATTTTTTAAATTCTTTAACACCAAATTAAAGATATAGTTAGTTCTTTAATTTGGTATCAAGAAATGTAAAAAATTATGCACATAAGTAGTTAATTTATTATTTGATAGTACTAAAATTACATGGTTGTTGGTAGGGATTATATTTACAGGACGGAGAGAGTAATTAGTATATAAAAAAGTACAAGTGTTCTAAGATTAACTATTTATAACATTTGAAAATATATACATTTTCATATGCTAATCATCCATCAACAGACTTAAGACCAAAAAAAACACACGCGTTCTGAGGTTAACTATTGATATTAATACCCCCAAAAGTACAAATTTTCATTGATCAATAACTCATCATCATACTTAATACCCAAAAATCATACTTGCGTTCGCTAGAATAACATTGTTTTAGTAATACAAAAATAGTTTTTCTTTTGGACTTGGAGGCGGCATGTACCACCTAGTTCCTCCGTCCCTGCTTTCTGGAAGAAATTAATTCGCAGCAGGTTGAGGAGGATCAATTACAACATGATCAAGGTTGGACTGGTTCCCGCCAACTGCATTTGGAGGTGATCTCGGCCGCCTGCCTCCGTAGTACTTGAGTCTCATTTTCCTTATCAGCGAAAACATGCTCAGCTGGAAAAGTGTAACAATTAATGCCCACCCTATAGTAAGAGCTTTAGTGCCAGAGATTGTGGATCTCATCCGAGCATTGTCGTCCCGCAAAGTAGCAAATAGCAATGATAGAATATGTACTATAAACAATCGCCATTGACAAGAGTGTTGACCAACCCAATACAGCACGAAGCAGCCTAGCTCCTGTTGGCCCTCCCATACTCGTCACGAAGAGAAGGATTATATATAGAGAAGTAAGGAATCCAAATGTGTTGATCGAGCCGTAAATGTACCCATTAACGGTCCCTAATTTATTATTTTTATGTCCATTTATCGCACTATTTGGAGTTTGATACTCGTTATTTTTTTTCAGGACACGTACAGCCATTAGATGTTATTTGGAGCGAAAGCGCGAAATTAGATTTTATTTGACGTCAAAGCAAAGCACATGGTCAAAGAAATTAGTCCAGTACAAAGAAGAAATTGGCCTTGAATGAGACATGTCAGCTTGGTCGTTGCTAAGGGATGAACAAAAGTGACTTGAAGAATTGGGACTTTAATATGTGAAACGGTGCATTTGATTCGGGTGGGTCCAAGTTGCAACTTTCAGCATCTTATATATTATTGCAGAATAACTTTTCGTGAGGAGAGTTGTGAGCGCGACAAGTGTCATGTATTAATTGGTTTGTCATATAGGATTTTGAGCAAAGCATGTAACATAATCATATGCATCAAAGATATGTTATAATTCTTAATTAAATTTGAAACTCATCAATCTTGCCTTTATTTGATCTATACAATTCTTATTTCCATAATTCCTGTATCATAATTTTGGAAATGGATATTTATATCTTTAATTCCGGAAACAAATATTGCATACCAAAGTTTAGACTTAGTTGATTTATAATGAGATTTGGGAAAAGCAACTTGCGGTATTGCCAATTAAACATTTGAACAACAATCTATTCACTAACCAGTTCATATATGGACTTCTTTTTCCTTCCTTTTCCATTGTTTTTTAGCATGGAAAGATTTTCCGCTTCATTATTTTGTTTCATCAAATCATTTCTCAAAATTTGCGGTTGTGGGTAATTAAAACCTATTCTTTCCATTGTTTTTTACCCTTTCCAAATTTAAAAACATTTTTGTAACTAACTAGAGCCGTATTGGGTAATTATTTCCGCAATTTGCATTTATAGCTTGAAATGGCATAAGTTCTCCCCTGCATATTCTCATTTCTGACTTCCTTTTTTGTTCTTTTCGATGCGGTATTCTAATTTCAATTTAAAAAGGCTAAAATATTTGCATAGAAGCATATACATGTGGTTCATAACATTCAAGTATATATCACCATATTTGTATACATATGTAGTCTTTTGTGTTTCTTTTTCATTTTGGATTTAAATTTGTAAAACAATGGTATTATACTTTTTAATTAAAAGTGATAATAGAGACATAATTAATCTTAACACTCTAGATGTTTAAATTTCAAAATTCGAAATCTCTAACATTATCATTTCCTTAATGAAATGAAGATCGCTGAAATCTCTTATATATATGAGTAGAAAGAAATCTCTTCCTCCCCAATCCTTTTTGTGTAATATATTTGTACTTCCAGGAGCTATCAAAAGGCTCAATGATCCACCAAAGAAAGCTAAAGAGAGAATTGTTGCATTTAAGCCACTGAGGATTTTTTTCTTTTGGCTGTATGTATTTTTGTTCATGTTTAATGTATTGTCAATATGTGTGTTTGTATATTGACAATAACAAGTCAGAAGATCAAATGGTCCATGTATACCACGCGAGATTTTCTTTTATCGATGCAATGTGTTTTCACTATTTTTTCTTTGAAAGAGCCTTATTTGATATCTCTTAATGCAAATTATTTTATACGAACAGATCCAACGGCAAGCAAGTCGAGCTGTGAAAGTTGAAGGAGTCTGCGTGCCAAATAATTAGAACAAGGTTCAAGAAAAATCTACTATGGTAATGATCTATATGCAATGAATAGAACGACAAGCAAGTCGAGCTGTGAAGGTTGAAGGAATTTAGGTCTGTGTGCCGTATAGTTAGAACAAGGTTCAAGAAAATCTACTATGATAATGATCTATATGTAAATTGTCCTGTGCATAGCACGGATCTTACGCTAGTATAATAAAAAAGCTCTACAATGAGTTTTATGAAGGAATGGAATGAAATACTTGGATTTTAAGATTCTAAAATATGGGCCCAGTACATGACAATTCCGAGGCCAGAACACGTACTATGTGAACTGGACCGTCTCATTTACTGGACTGTATCGGCTTGTACTGTAGCGTGGTTGTGTGTGGGCATATTTTAATTTCAATGTTGCATTTATACATTCATGTATTAATGCGATAAATTTAAAACGGCAACAAGATACATATCGCTATCAATACATCCCTTCAAATATGTATAAAAAAACAGGGTGATGGCCACAGGCCACCCGCCGTTATGGAATTACTATCAACTTTGATTTATTCAGTAAATGTTCACTTTTTTCACACTTACGTGAAAGACAGCAAAAGACTATATGCAGGAAAGTAATATAGTTTGTATATTAGTAAATAATCAATCTTTAAAAAGTAAATAAACAAGATGAGACAAACAGAGTATTGATATGCATATGAAATGACAAGGTCAATAGATAAAGGTCAATAATAGGCCAAAAAAATTTAGCAATCACAAAGTCGTAAATACAGACATACCTCCCATCGTTTGTCAAAAAACGCTAGATGCAATATGGTGTTGCCATCAGCATCAACATCATTGACAAAATCTGGATCAGGAATCCTGTGTAGTAGCTTTAGACACTGAAAGTGATCATACTTTACACATAAGTGCAAGGTGGTGTCGCCTTGATCATTCTTTACTTTAGCTCTTTGAGAGCCGATTCGAATCAACTCTTCCAATACGTCGACCTTGCCTTTCATGGTAGCAATGTGAAGAGGGTTGTTACCATCTCGATCAAGAGCTAGGCACATCTGAGGGCTAACCATCACTAAAGCTTTGGCAATCTGTTAAGTCCCCCCTAGCGGATGCTATGTGGAGAGGATTGTTACCATCTCGATCACGAGCTAGGCACATCTCAGGTTTAACCGCCACTATAGCTTTGACAATCTCTAAGTCCCCCCTAGCAGATGCTATGTGGAGAGGATTGTTAGCATCTCGATTACGAGCTAGGCACATCTGAGGGCTAACCATCACTACAGCTTTGACAATCTCTAAGTCCCCCCAAGCGGATGCTATGTGGAAAGGATTGTTACCATCTCGATCACGAGCTAGGCACATCTCAGGTTTAACTACCACTAAAGCTTTGACAATCTCTTAGTCCCCCCTAGCAAATGCTATGTGGAGAGGATTGTTACCATCTCGATCACGAGCTAGGCACATCTCAGATTTAACCACCACTAAAGCTTTGACAATCTCTAAGTTGCCCTTAGCAGATGCTATGTGAAGGGCCACACCTAGTTCCACATCTAAAACTTCAGCAAGACTTGGTTTAATTTGGGGAAGTTCTCCAACAAATTCTTCTTTCCCTGTTGATATAGCCACGTGAAGAGGATTTTTCCCCTTGAAACTTCCAACCAAAACTTTATCCAGAATATATTCATCCTTTGCAATTATTTGGTGCAATAATACTCGATCCCCTTTCATTGCTGCATCACAGAGCAGTTCCCCCATATTCTCTCTCTCCATCTCTCTCTCTCTCTCTCTCTCTCTCTCTCTCTCTCTCTCTCTCTCTCCAACAGATTGAGTATATGTTTTTCAAGTATTGAGTTTGCTATGATATGGTGAAGGCATATCTATACTTCTTCTTTTAGAGTTTCCTCATCTCATATTCGCGAACCTTGTATGAAAGTGAAATGGAATTGGTTCATCACTTTTCTTATGTCGGAAGCGAAGTAGAAGTTCTGCTGGAAGGACAAAACCCAGCTACGTAGCAATCCACTTTCCAAAACGTCCTCTCCAATTCTTCTTTGCTAGGTAAAGGAATGGAAGTGAAAATGGAATTTGATTCCTCATTTTTCTCATGGCGGAAGCAAAGTAGAAGTTCTGCTGAGAGGAAAATACCCAGCTACAAAGCAATCCACATTCCAAAATGTCCTCTCCAATTCTTCTATACAGAAGCCGTGGCACATGCGATGTGTGTGCTCATGATGATACACCACCAGGGCAGGATGAGAAGAAAAAACCAGAAGAACACACCCAGCATGCAGTCGTTCGACTCAAAAGGGGAAAAAACAAAACTTACGATTGCTGGTACTAACCTTACGATTGCTTGTACTAATTACCTTACGATCGGCTAGTGGTAGCTGCATCAGATGCCCTGGCTTCTCAGGAAAGAAGAGGTTAGCTGCTTTGATTTTCTCATGTATTTGATATCTGTTTTCTTACTTTTACACACAACTTTTTTTTTTTTTTTTGCTCCGTACTTTTACACACAACTTACGATTGCTTGTACTAACCTTTATAGGTTATCAAGATCCGATTCGCCCTTTTTGGATGAGTTTATGTCAAGTTCACGGAGAAACGGAGATTGGATTTTTGGTGTTATGTTCGAATCCTATTTCCATCACATGGCACTTTTAATTTAAATACTGTGTTGTGACATTTTGGAGGGATGTTTTTACGGTCGCAGGTATGACAGATATTTGTGAAGTTTTGCTAAGCTCTTTTTAGCCATTTCAGATACTTCGTCGTCTTGTGGGTACTCATCAGTTGTCGAATGGTCATCTATTTACTCTCATAAGAGTGTCATTATAAATAGAGATACAAGTGGACCTATAGATACCAAATTGGGCAATTTATCGACGAGCCTGGAATGGGCCTAAATTTGGTGGGTTGAAGCAGACGGGAATCAACTGAATGAACCGATTAAGCCTTTACGAATATCCAAATGAGTTGATTTTTTTACGCACGAACTCTTACAAACATGTTTTAAACAAATTGAACGGCTCTGATTGTTAGCATGGGGGCTCCGATTATCATTGTGTCAAATGTTGTGTTATTCGTTGGCTTAGCGGAACCGCCCCCATGGTTAGAATAGATTATTAGTGTTTGAGAGATGTGTACAGAATAAATTTGCAACGGAGCAGTGTTTGGAAGTAATTATCTAAATAAATTATGATGAGGAATCCAAAATGCAAAATAATAATGCAAAAGTACCTGCATAGCTGATTATCATATCGTACCTCCATTATGTGATTTGGAGAATCTAACTAGTCCAACACCCCATACAGAATGCTGCTAACCTTGTATCGCAGAACGATAGAATTTCTCATTCAACTTTGCAGCTATCCTGAGGTTGCACGACACTCCCAAAGCACACTACCAATGAATTAGTTTATCAAACAATGAAAATTTTACATGGAATATTTTTAACAGTTGCCCCAATTTGAAATTGACAAAGTCTTCTCCCGGTCATCATTTCTGAGTTGTTAAAATTATCAACTTCATCATACATTAAACATGTAGATGCATCTGCACAGGAGTGTAAAGTAAATGTTCAAATCACTTTAAGAATTTTAATAGCAGCAACACCACTACATACACAAATAAAACATACCAGGCAAGATTTACCCAGAATTTGAAAATTAATGGTCCAAATTCAATTGGACCATTAATTTTTTTATTATGGATAAATTCTGGGTCCCTTTTTAGGAGACCTAGATTTTCCGGTTATGGGCTTATATTCAACATTCGTTGGTGACCAAAGTCTCAACCAATATATAACTAAGCCCCCCAAGCTACCTACTTAGAGTTATAACTTTTTAGGCCATGTGGTTAGGGCCGAAAAATTACTAGGGGCCAGCTTGAGTGCGAGTCGCTACATTTAAAATTGTCTTATTTGGACTTTTTAAACTTTGATTTATATTTCTATAGTACTTTTTCATTTGCTCTCATCAAGATGAATAATTAGTTTCTAAAATTTGATAAAAAAAAAACTAAAACAAACATCTCTAAACACATACAATACATTTTGGCTTTTAGAAAAATTACATTAGCCCTAGTTGGCCCCTTTACTCATTAGTATGACTAATGTTGTTAACGAGCCTAGCCAATCTTTAGGATGTTCGAGCTTTGTTGGCTTGTTCAAAATTCAACCTGCTTGAGCTTGCATAGCGCAAACATATTCTGAACGCAGTTCGAATACTACACGAGCCTCTGCAAAAGAGCCAAAAACAAGCAGAAAATTTTGTTCTAACCGAGCCAAGCCCTTAACAATCCAAGCCTCGAACCGCATGTGAATGACTCAATTTATTTGCAGTCCTAGCATGCCTGAAGAAGAATAGGTTGCCTTGATTAGGTAGTTGGGCCGACAGGCCCAATGATGGAACAATTAAATTGCACACTGCAAGAAACCCGATGATAGTTGGCCTGAAGACAAAGAGCCCAAAATGAGAACACAGAACCGTGGATGGCCTAGCCAATTCAACAAAATGTTGCAATCCAATGTCGGTTGATGATCAGGAAAAAAAGGCTCCAATGTTGGAATATGATATGCAAATATGCTCCAGAACTGTTGCACGAAAGCTCGACCTTTTAGGCATCACAAAATGACTTAAATTGCACACTCCAATGGGGACCGGTTGGGTCTTCCCATTCCCAAGTGCAATCCGATTTTTGGTTTACTCTTGTTGGTGAGATTTGATCTCCGGGTGTGATTCTACTTTCTACATTTAGTTGTTTGTTGGAGATGCAAACAACTTTCAGCAATAGCCCGCGGGTGAAAGGGGCGGAGCTTGTATTTTGTGTTTTCGCAGTGGCAATTTCGGTCATTGGGTCTTATTTGTTTATATTGCAGTTGCGTTGTAATTCAGATTAGAGAGCATATCATTTAAAACACTGAGAGGAAGTGAGAGGAAAATTTTCTGAGAGAGAAGATAGAAGACTTGTAATCCATGTTCTTCGATTTTAGTGAACTAGTGTGACTCCCATGATTTTTTCTCTTGTTGGGTTTTCGACATATATCTGTGTGTCTTTCCTATTTTTTGTTTATTACACAGTTATTCTATTTTACCATTTCTGTCACTGTAGTTTCCAAGATTTGTTGGAGCGTTGTGGAGTGAATGAATTGTTCGATTCCTAACAGTGTGATTCAATTGGTCATGTTTGATGGGTATAGTAATGCTTCACAAGAGGCTCTAGTCAACTGCGATATTGGTGCCATCATTCTATCATATAGAAATGTTGTCGTTGCTTTCCAAGTTCGAAATTCGGTTGTTTTGTTTATGGTTTATTACTGCGGTTAAGTGTGGATTTGATCCTTGTAGATTATGGATTAGTGTTTTACTATGTGTATTTTCGGGCTTTTATGACTCCTCCCTTCTTTGGGTGCTCCCATGTATCTTTAAGCTGAGTTTTAGCTTTTGCAATGAAATTCCCGTTGGAAAAAATAAAAGAGTCATCATAAAATGGGTAAAAATCAACTTACGAAGTAATTACATCGACTTTATTCTTGATTTTTGTGAACCTCGAACTTTCAACTTTTTGTATGTGAGCCCTTCTTCTAGGATGGCAATCTGGCCTGCCATGAATGGTCTGTCTCCCTCTTTACCTGGCCCGATCATAGTGGATTCCCGTTTTTTTTATGGTGTTGGATCTGAGTTAGGAGATCGATGCCAAAAAAATTGGGTTTCGAATCGGGGTAGGTTTACATGCCTCAGTTGACCAAAACCCTTTTCCGATATGTTTATACTTAATATGTTTGTATTGCATATTTTGGGGATTGGGATCGGGGTGGGAAAATCGATCCCCATTAGTATCAAGGATTTGGTGCCCTTACGCCTTCTCAATTAAGCTAATTCGAATAGGAGCGGGGTCTCCTTGTTTCTCTCACTAGGGTTTTACACTTTTTCATCCGCCGCCGCTCCTTTCCAACCTTCCCACCCCACCTCTCTTCCTCCATCACACTCCTTCTCCCTTTTCTTTTGGTCGCTGTTTTTGGGGGTGGGGTTGCCGCCCTTGCGCCCCACCCCCGCCTGGTTCCTCATCTGCCGGTCACCGATTTTCAACTCCCTGCCGATTACCCTTCCTCTTCCTGCCGCCACCAACCCCCTCCCTCCTCTTGCCGCCACCAACCCCCTCACCTTTCTCCATCTCCATCTTCGTCAGAGCCTATCTCCACCATACGCCACCAACCTTTTCCGTTTTCCATCTCCACCTCCATACCTATTTTCCGCCCCTTGTGGTTAATCTGGCGAAGGGTTGAACTTGGGTGATTTGGCCCCCTCCGACGCAATAAAGCTCCAGATCTGCAGGCGGCCGGCCTTGGAGCTTGGTTTTTACCCCGGAGAAGCGGCTGACCTGCTACTTGGTGCATCTTGATTTGACTCGGTGAGGCGACTCGGTGATTGTTTCGGTTGGACCAGTTTTTAGATTAGCTGTTTTATTGTTTTTTGTTGCTTTGTTTGTTGGTTGTGTTTTGATTACATATGCTCTGTAATGTGTAATGGTTTGTGCCGGGTTTCCGTTGGGATTCTCTCTGCTAACCTTTGATAGGATTCATCATCCCGTCCCGAAGGTGTCGGGTCTGCTTAGGCAGGTGTGTCTACGAGCTACCATGGCGTGCTCATTTCATTTGTTAGTGGTTTTGGTTTCGTTCCTGTCTATTGATGTAATCGGTGCCGGATGGCGTTTATGAATTGACTTGACATTTTAAAAAAAAAATTAAGCTAATTTGAGTTTGAACTCGTGAAATAATTATGCAAACGCAAGAAAAAGATATATGCATGTTTGTAGTTTTCTTTACGGTTATTGTCTTTCTTACATATTTGCCCATTAGTATCGTTTTTCTTGGCTTAAACTCAGTTGTTCCCACCTTTACGGCCTAAGTATGAAAGGTGGAGGGACTAAATAGAAAGATTAGAAATGTGAGGGGATACACTAAAACCTATATCGAAAGTCATGGGGGCTATATCAAACTTCTGTTAATTTTGCTTCAAATTGTTATGGATTACTATTTTTTCTCGACGAGGAAAATTAAAATGCACAAAGCTATGACCAAAAATCATATAATGTTCATTCAAGACAATAATAATTCAACTTTTTTGTTTATTTTTTTAATCTTTGGTGAGCCTTTTTTAAAATATAATAATAAATTATATTTTTATTTTTTAGATTCCTCTGGTCGATACAAATCAATAATTGATCGAAACAAGTTTGACACGAAGCTACAAAAAGAAATCATAGAAAAACAGAAGTTATCAGAAATAATCCATTAATCCATTTTAGTCCAATTTCCACTATTGTTCTGAGTGAATGCATGATAAGTTTGGGCCTTTCCCAATTAGGAACATGCGACATGTGAAAGACAGTCTATAAAATGAAATCTATACTTCATCTGTTTATTTGTGTTTTGTCCAATCTTATGCCAAGTGGATAGACGTTTAAGTTAAGTATTTTAACTCCGGCTAGGTTTAATTTAAACTTTTTTCGCATTTCTCAGTTTCATGTCAAAATCTTGTCGATTATTTGTTAGTCTCGATGAGAGACATCGTAAAAATAAAAAATTATGATCAAAACACAATTTTGTTTGCATATGTAAGGATAGAAATAAGCGAAAAATAAAAATTTAACACGAAACTAACCAATACGAAAAAATTACGCATTCTTCTACCAGAAAATTCATGAATCCACTGAAAGTGGACTTCGTATAAGGTATTGACCAAAAAAAAATGAGGGGTCTATATTTGATCTGGCCCCCTTTCCATCTTAACCATATATACCATTAAATATGTATGTGACAGAAACTATAAAATAAAATTCTGGCTTCCGTTCCTTCTTCCTCTTTTTTTTTTCGAGTCCAGATGAATGTTGAAGACAGCTCATTCATTATTACAAATACCCATGAGCTACTTTCTTTTTTCTTTTTTTTTATCTCATTAGGTCTCTCTCGTTCGATTCACAATCTTTACTCTATGCTCTAACTCTCGATTCTCGTTCTCGCAAAATATAGTAATATCATGGGATGTTTTTGGTTGACGCTTTTACACTTGTACTCATGCATTCACATTACGCGATTAATTCTATGAGTATGTATGTAGGTGGCTACAAAGAGGATGTTTGAGAGCCTATTTTTCAATTTTTCATTTTCAAGTTTTTGGTTTTTTGATTTTTTGAATTATGATCAAAATGTGTTTTTAATATAAAAGGAGTGTTTGGGATAAATGTGTAGAATGCATTTTGTAAGTGGAGAATGTGAAAAGTAACTCCAGACCACTTTTTCACTTCAGCTCTGGATTGTGCATTTTGCAAAACTCATTCTCTGAAAATGAGTTATGGGGCGTTTCTCCCGAACAGCCAAAACGAAAAAATGAGAATTGGAAAATGAAAAAAAGTGGCTCCCAAACGTGCTGTCAACTTCACATTTTCCAAAAATCATGGGAAAGAGAGACCAATAATAAAGGAGAGGCCAGAGATGGGTGTTGTAGGGTTTGAGAGATAACAATTGTAGCCAGCCTTCCTTATGGGCAACCAGCTGCTAGTCCCCCCATACTTTTTAACACCTTTTGAAATATCTATATTCTGGCTTTTTCTCATTGTCCCCTTGTCGATTTTACTCTATATATTATACACGCAACCACTAGCTATTCAATAAAATGCTGAACATGAATGGCTGCAAATGCTCTCATTCAAATAGCTTTTTCTTTATGGGCAGATGAACATGTTGGCAACTTGGTTCATATATGTACAAGTAGAAACACAAAAAGAACTATATATAAAAGAATATCATGCAGCATGCACATAATTACAATGACAATATACTATATAATAAAATTTCCTCAACATGTTGTATTCATTGTTTTCTATTGTGGGAGATTGATCCATCTTGAAAAGTCTTAAGATCCAGGCAACTTTTATTCATTGCAAACTTTAACGACTTTAATTTGTTACGTACCTAATTTTATCTATCAACATCGAGTGCTTTGTTATGCATGTCTAATTTGTTTTGGTAAAGGTTTGCCATCGGGGATCGTGAATTATTTATGTTTCTTTTCATAGTATGAAATGAAAGGAATTCGCTCTGATACAATGTTAGTTATTTTTCCTCTAATCCCAAAGGCCAAAGCCTAGGCCATCACTTATCTTGACATACCATGGTTATGATTTTCCTTTCTTGCATTTGCCAAGAAATAAACACACAATATGTGTATGTATATTATATAGCTAGGCAAAATGACAAAACAAGGGAAGTTCATACTTTGATAGTTTCGCCAGACACACTTCTCTACCACATTCCAAAATAACCATGCGCGTATGTATGACACTGTATAATTGGTGGTTGCAAAGTAATTTCAAAGTACTTGTTATCCCATTACAAATCATGCAGTGCCATACAGGCGAGTGTGACTTAGGATATGGTGAAGAAGTGTGTCTCTAGCATTATTTTTTGGTCAATTAGTTATTGACAAACACAAGACGTAGAAAACTATACAGGTTGTGGATTATCTAAGTGTCGTATTTATAAATATTGATTTAAACTCGTTTGGCGTAAATTATATTACCATAAAAACACCCCAACATTGCCAGGTTGTGTGTTCAGCTGACGATGTGATTAGGTATCTCTAAACTTCTAATTGTTCTGCTTCACAAACCAAGTTTTTTCCCATAACTCATGTGTCTAGACCAGCTTAAGCTCACATCAATTAATTCTGAAAACCCAATCCCACTATCCATTTACGGGGAGTCCAATTAAAGCCGGAATAATTAGTAGCACCTGAAATATTTCGACCAGAAGAGTTTAAGAGAGACCCTAAGTCTCGGTGTTGAACACAGAGTAAATTAAGAGAGGTTGTCGATGGACAATGTATGGTGGGGTGATTTACCCACAAAAAAAAAAATGTATGGTGGGGTGTTGATAGAAGTGATAAAACCAGGATAATTTAAATTCCTAAAGTTGGTCAGGTTCTTTAATTGTTATTAATATCTTGATTTCTATATGAGGTCATGGATAGATTTGTTTTCCAAGGTGTGGCTGCAACTGCGCATTGCCCATTTAATATCACAATATCTAGATCTTTTTCCCTCCCCACACTAACATTGACCCATCTTCAAATCTCCATACCTTTACTTTCCATCTTTACTTCTAATTTCCAAATGACACAACATGCCAACTTGCAAACCTAAAAAAATAATCGTGAACCACGGTTTTGTTAGGATTTTTAACCCCACAACATCCCTACGGCTCTTGAGAACAATGAGTCACAAAACGAAAATAAATAATCGTGCGTGATGAAAAACTGGAAAGAAAAACGAGACACAAGATATACTTAGAAAACCTTAACGCAAGAAAAAACGTGTGGGAGCCACACCAGTCCACTATGAAATCGATCAAGAGTACAAGTTTTTTCGCAATCTCTCTGACATGCGTTTTCTCTCGCCTCTCTCTGTTTTTCTCTAAAAACTTATAACCTTAATTACATGCTAACTGCAATATAAATAGGTCGGGCCCTATGGCCGAAATTGCACACCGAGGTCCAAAAAAATTATTTTCGCTACAATCCGGGATGCTCCTAAAGTTGCACCCCGGACCGTGGACACTCGTGTCCTTGGGGGCTCCGCCCCCACACCCCCGGACTAAACCACTGCTAAAGGTTGTCTGCACCCCAACAGATTTTGGCCCGGTGACACTGATGTAGGCAGGGTTGTAGATATTAACCCGATGGTGTGCACAAGCTAACCCGCAATACCCTATATTACAAAAATAAAATAAACTTTGCTAATTGTGGGGGCTTCGATCCTGGGATTGAACCTTCTAACTTGTCAAAAGGATTGACCTGAGAGTTTTGCCTGAGAGCTTCACCTAAGGGTGAGAGCTCGGCTCGAGGGCTTTGCCTAAGGGTGAGAACTCCGCCCGAGGGCTTCGCCTATGGGTGAGAGCTTGGCCTGAAGGTTTGGCCTAAACGCTCAACTTGAAGGTTGAGACTCGACCTGAGGGTGGGCGCTCAGCCTGATGGTTTCATCTCAGGACTCCACCTACGGGTGAGCGCTTTGCCTGAGGGCTCTGCCTTGCCTCCGACTAAGGGTGAGGAGCCTTAGGGTGAGAGCTCCACCTAAGGGTGGGCGGTCCACCTGAAGGTTTTGCCTAAGGGTGAGCGCTTCATCTTGCCTCCGCCTAAGAGCTTCGCCTTAGCCTTCTAATCTGCCTAACCAGTTTAATTACCTGAGCTCCTTCTCTACACATGAAACAACCATGTTAGCAACAGACTAGACCGTGAGAATTTGGAATGGTACTTCAACGGTGTAATAAGTGGAAGGAGATGCAAGAAAGTGAAAAACTCAGATCTTGAGTTTAGAGTAAAGAGTTGTGTGGACTTTATAATGCAGGCTAAAGTAAATATTAAGTAATGTATATAGTAGTTGAAAAGTGGATTATCTAGCTAATCAGAAGAAATTAATAAAAGGGTGGTTTTACTCGTCTTCATTTTTTGGGGCTATGAACGACTCCCTTAAATTAAGTCCCATTTCACTAACTAAATTATTAGAGTTTTTGGTTTTCACACATTATGGGTCATGTCATTCTCCTCACATACATTAATTCAAAAAGTCAAAAAGCTAAAAATCAATAGAATTTAGTGGAACAGACATTACTATTCCAATTATATGAAGGTTATAGTATAAAATGGACCAGCAATGCTACGTACACAGAAAAACTACCTAGACTTACTCTCAAGTAAATCTGAACCACTCATTCTCATTTTCTGGATACTTTCTGGGTAACTTTTCATGGTACTTAGCATTTCTGAAAATGGACTGAGCTTATGAAAGGAACATATCATTGGCAGTTTAAATCGCCCGGTTTATCTCAAAGGGATTGGTCTAGTGGTTAGGAACTTGGGGCTTCTTCCGAAGATTTCAGGTTCGAAATTGTGTGTTTGTGCTATCAACTCATCTGGGTTATCCTTAGTCCTTACAGAGCTTTTCTCTGACTTTAATTAAAATTAGTTCCCCAAAACAATCGAGAGTCATGTAAGTTGATCTGAACACTTGACTATAAAAAAAATTATGTCGATCAACCCGCTATGGTTTAATCTTCAAATTGTTGGATTTCCTAGGCTTAATTAATAAAACCCTCCCCACATGTGCTATTGTGCTCGCATCGAAGATCCCATACTACGAGCCACTATTTTTTTTAGTAATAACGACGTCACAAATTTAAGTGATCAATGTTATAACTTCTATACAAATACTATGAAAATTATCAAAAGTGCACAAAATTAGAGGCGCTGATAAGCAGGGACGGAGCCAATATTTTACTCCTTCCGTCCCATTTTGTTTGCTCACTACGATTATGCGTGTCATTTTTGAACTCTTGTAGTTTTCAATCTATAATGTATTTTATATGCAATATGGATCTTATTTGATAGATCTCAATTAGTTCTATTTGACAAAATTTTAAAAAACTTTAAAAATATTATAAATAAAAAGATATAAACATTTGAAAATGACACGGGTATTCGTAGTGAGCAAACAAAAATGGGACAGAGAGAGTATGTTTGTGGTGGCGAAAATATTTATACTTACAAAATTTAGTGGTGACGAATCTATATAATTCAGGAATAAATTTTTATTTTCTATATAATAATTACATTTTTTGAAAATCTTGTGGTGCCCCATCCTTGCTGATAAGCGAACAAAGTTATTCAAGTTTGAGTTTGTATTCGGTTGTTAAAATCTGCTTGTAATGGTAGCAGACCAAGGTTGAATAACTTTAAAGCTCATTTAATTCCCTAATGAAATTCAAAGAAAGTAGCCGTCGGCTCATTCAACTTACAATATGTTACTAAAAATCAAAGCCACTTGAGATAAATTCATTGATATCAAACTGCCTCATCAACAAGCCGAACGTAAATTAATTTTTTAAAACACGTTATAATTTCGAAGCAAACTTAAAAAAAAACTCATTGTTAGTTTCATTCGGCTTGTTTATAAGCTTTACGCGCGACAAACTTTAAAGGGAGTGTGTATTGTACCACTTTCCCGCAAAATTATCTAAATTAAATTGGCATTTTGTCGTTTTCACCAAATTAAGTTCCATCAAAATAGTGCAGCCAACAACTCGCAGACTTGGTTATACCAAATCACATAAATCCAACAACTTTAATTAGAAAATTCAATAAACAGACAAACAAGTCATTAGCACCCCATACCAAATCCAAAAGTGCAACAATCAAGAAAAAGATATGTCATGCGCTTTCGATAAGGCTGTGTTTGGAATGTCTTACAAAAAAAAAAAAAATTTTTTGTAATGTGAAGCTAAACAAATTCTTTGAGTATGATTTTTTTAGCTATTTTTGATCGATCGTTTTGTCTTTCAATTTTCTGAAAGAAGAAACCGAGCTAAAAACGGCTACTCCATGCACACAAAAAAATAATTTGAAAAAAAGGAAATTGTATTAGCCACCCCATGCACAACCAGGGGCGAATCGAGGGTGTTTGGCCTTTACACTCCTTCCAAATTTTACAATTTTAATTTCGAGACACATGAATCCCATATCATGAAATTAAAATCTACGTATTAAATGACTCTCAACACATACATGTTCCAAGCATTTTCCTTAACATATATGCACACAAAATAAATGCATATATATATTCCCAATTTCAATATCCACCTCTTTTCTCAACTCACAAAATCATATTTCAAACAATTAGAATCCAGATTCCCACTAATCTTAGAAACCCCCACCTCCCACACCTTGATCTCCCCATCAAAACTCCCACTAAACACCCTAACACCACCACCACCCGCCGCGGCTCCACCGTCGACAACCGTCGCCGCCAACGACCGCACCGGCTTCTCATGCGCATCCGACACAGTCAAGCAACAAAACTTCCCATCACTTCCCCGTTGCCAAATCCTAACCGTCCGATCCGCGGACCCACTGAACAGCAAATCGGAGACGTTGACTAAACAGAGTATCGCCTTGGAATGGCCCCGCAGAGCACCGGTTACCACCATGTGGTTAGCACTGTCCTCTCTCTCCCAAACGAGGATTGAACGGTCACATGCGCCGGAAAATAAAACCGTTCCGTCGCCGTATAATGCCAACGCGTTAACGGCGGATTTGTGCTTTTCTAATGTCGCTATTGGTTCATATTGTTTCTCACCGTATGGAATTCCCCATACTTTGATTCGTCGATCGGCGGACCCCGTGTAAATTGTACCTGTTAGAAAATATAACCAAAATTTATTTATTTTCGTTTAAGGTTAATATTTTGTGCTTTTTTATTTGACGGAGAGAGAGAAAATTCTGATAGCATGTACTCTCTCCGTCCCAAAATTTTTGTCCGGTCCGCAAAACGAGACAAAAATTAAAAAGACAAATAATAATCATTAAAAAAAAGTAAACCAGTACAAGCGGCTAAAGTTAAGATACAATGCTCTCCCGAGTAATTATTCAGGAGTGCACGGCCATGCGATAATCAGATTATTTCAACACCATATATTTATAAAGGGTTTATACATTTAGTCGTGGATTCAACAAGAATGTTTGATATCAAAATGTCCCGGAATATCACCTAGCCGTGCGTCCACGAACTCTGAATTACTATTAGACTGCTCTTAAACCGTTTTCTCCAACATGAAAGCATACGAATGAGTTAGGAAGGGAAGTTGACACTAGCTAAACACACAGTATAAAACCGGATACGAGCAAAGTTTCTCGTGCGAACACACCAATATATCCAGAAATGTCTGATGCATGTGTAAATTGCATCTTTATTTAAAATTGGCACCAATAAAGTTTTCCATTGAATATAGGAACCAATTTCTTGAACTTGCAACATGTTATATGTAACATTTCTCGCACGGAAATGATTTTCATCCCATTTTATCCCTAAACACTTCATTTTTGTATTTATTCACCTTGATATTACCCAATTACCCTTATATCATTTGTCACTTTTTCCATATGAAGCAATTTGATGCTTGTAATGAATAAAAATGAAGAAGAGAGTGCATGGAGATAAGCGGGTGTGAAAATCATTTCTCTTCTCATATACGTAAACTGGCCCGCTCAATTGACTTATGGAGAAAATTTAATGAAGCAGTGTGGCAAATTAATAACCTGTTGACTAATTGTGTAAGAGCAACCCCAACAATAACTCCTCAAAAAAGTTTGTGAACAGTGCATATATCTATTATAACTTGACACTTTTTCTATCAACACTCCAACAACACTCCCTATTGCCCTCCCTATTTTTAATAAATTATAATATATGAGGGAAAAGTAAGAGAGAGACAAGAGAGAGAGAATAAAAAAATAAAAAAATAAAAAAAACTGCCGGCAAAGAGGGGAGGGAGCAGAGAGAAAGAATAAAAA
>JAXBDA010005441.1:0-24441 GCA_036023075.1 Gaultheria prostrata
GTATATATATATATATATATATATATATATATATATATTATATTTAATGGAAATATTTTTTTTTATCAAGCTAAGCAACATGCGATCCATGACATCTTAACACGGGCAAATCTAGTATCGTAATCCTATAGTTTTGGTTAAGCTAACGATGAGGAGATATATAATAATGTCCATAATAAGCCGACTAATATATAACCAAATTGATGGGTAGTGTTTTAACAATGCCACATAAGTATTATTTATTTATGGTTTTATGAGTTTGATAATCCTGCAGTTAGGAAAGGATAACATATTCGGGATTGTAGGGGTTGGGATAGGATGAGTGTCTTTTGGTTCACCCTCATTAAAAGAGCATATAAATATGCATTGCCCGTATTATTATTGATTGAGATGGTGTAGGTCTCACTCATGCAATAGACTTTGGCCTCGTTTAATTCGGGACTAAAACAGATAGGATTAATAGTCCTGAGATTAGTAGTCCTGGGTGGACTATTTGTCCTGCTACTATATTAGTCTAGAATCTCACACAATCCCCTGTTTGGCCAATATGGAAATCACATGTTTTGGCCAATCCCCTGTTGGTTCCCTAAACTAAATTTCGGGATTAATTTCAGGACTCTCTCTCTCTCTCTCTCTCCATCTCTCAAACCAAATCCAACCAATTAAATTTTTCAAAATCAAATTCAAACATGATTCTTAAAAATGTTCACATGAAATTTTCATAACCAAGTTCAACATCCAACATGAAAATATTTGAAATGGCGACTTTTCACATCCTGCAAATATGTTGGAATTTGTAGCGCTCTCTCGCTATCTCTCTCCACAACGTCAAAGCCATGAGTAAAGAAACACATAAATCAAGTTAGCTGAGGGGAAAACTTGAACAAATACTCAGGCTCTCTTTGGAAGTTAAGGAAAAGAAAGAGAAAAGAAGGAAAAATAATTAAAAAGAAAATAGGAGGGAAAATAAAAAAGAAAATGGAAGGAAAGTCAAATAGGATTTTGAATATTTTCCTTTCTTTTTCTTAAGAACCATAAAACCACAACTCCTCTCTGTATTTAAACACTCCAAAAAACCACAACCCTACTCTGTAAAAAATGAGAGAGAAAGAGAGATAAACTCGAATATGAAGTTTTATAAAGTTTAATCGAACCTTTTTTTGATGTCTTCGTAATCGATCTTTAGGAATTGAGAGAGAGAGAGACAAAACGAGAGAGAAAGAGAGACGATGAAGTACCTGCTGGTTTGATCTTCGACGAAATCAATCTGGAGTTCAAAGCTCCGGTGGAGAGTGAGAGGGAGACAGACAGAGAGGGAGAGCGATCGAATGAAGAAGAGAGGAAGAAGACAATGTTTCTAGGGCGAAACATTTTGATGGCAATTTTCGGATTCCAAATAAGGTACACTTCTACTTTGTCTAGGCACTTTTTCACATATGAGTTCCAACACCACTCTCTACTTTTGTTCACTCTCTACTGTTAGGGAAAAAGTGGAGAGATCGAAATGAAGGAAGGTAAAGGAGAAAAAGGAGGGAAAAGTAGAGTAGAAAGGCAAATGTCTTGCTACTAGTATCAAGCCAGATAGAACAAAGCTAGAGTAGATAGCCAAGTAGCAAGTCTATTGGAATATGATTTTTTGGTTTGCCTAGACATAGTAGCCAACAAGATGCAAGTATCAAGCCTCTTGGAGATGCTCTAACTTTGGTGACATATTGTTTTTTTTTATCTAAGATCCATTTGTTCCTAAAACAGTGTTTTACACTACACTAGCGTTTATTGCATGGGACAACATCAAAAAAAAGAAGTTACAATTGTTGTTTTTTTGTTTTTATGCATCGAACGAACACAACATTTAGCTAAGTGTAATGAAAGGATATATATGAGTTTTGCAACGTTCATAGATTATACAAATTCCCAACAGAATAGAACTTACCCGAGAGGAGACATGGTTTTTTTCCCATCATTCTTCAGATGTAATCTTTTGGGAAGTGGTAGCCATGGGGTTATATATTCTCAAAACTTAGGTTTTGTTAGGAACCCAAGGAAAATAAAGAAAAGGAAAGGAAAATAAAAAATTTTCCTCTTCTTTTGATTGGTTTGAGAAGAAAAAGAGAGGAAAATAACTAAACTAAATCATTTTAACTAATAATTTTCATCAATCTTTCCTTCTTTTTTCCTTTCTTTTCCGTAAGAGATGGTTACTGGTATGTACATATTAACATGAAGACAATGGGGGAAGTTGGCAGGAGGGAAATGGACCGGAATTCCCCTTAATCTTAACATTTCATACTTCCAGCAAACACACTGCGGAGTACTAAATAGTGACCGATGCCAAATTTGCCTTAAATGATTGATTAAAGTAGAGCCCACGATGGGGAAACCAGATCTTGTAAGCAGACCCCACAAGTGCGACCACAACACTATCAGATAGGGGTGGGCCTATGCGAGAGTGTTGTGCGTAGCATTTTTTGTATTTCTAACATATATGATTCAGGAATCAAGGGTTTGTAGCCTAGCGGTTATCTCTTGATTCTCACACAAGCGAAATCAGGGTTCGAGCCTCGGCAGAGGCGTTTGAGGTTTAGTGTTATGGCTAGCTTCTAGAACTCCTCTGGACTAATTCACCAACTCTCCCGCTAACCTTCCACTGATGTATATCGAATAGGAAAGAAAAAGAAAAAGAAAACTTATGATTCAGTATTTGGGGATAAAAAAAGGCTAATAGGTCTTGCCGTGATTTCATCATCTACATTTTCTTTTTTGTATCCGCATTTTGAACCAGGAAACATATGGGCACAGAAATTTGGTACAGAAAATGTACAATTTTTTTTATTTGGGCACATTCCGGATTCCACACAGATGATTGCAGCTATTAATGTTCTTCAACAAACCAAAAACAATTACTGATATCCGATTGAATTGATTTTTTACGAGGTACAAGTAACATTATTTTGAAGAACATGAATGACTCCGATCATCCGTGTGGAACCCAGAATGGTCCCAAACTAATTAATTTGTACATTTTTATGTACAAAAGTTATGTACGCCTGTTACTGTCATGTTGAACTCCATTTACGGATTTGGGGTTGCTGATGTGCAGCATGGTGCTGTGCTCATTCAGGCCGTCCGTTGCTCTGATGGACGGCCCAGATTTCATCCACATTTGCATCCGAAACGTTTGTTGTCGTGCATGCAAAATGAAATTTGGGCTGTCCATCCGAGCAACGAACGGTCCGGATGTGCACAACACATTTGTGCATCACGCTGCACAGCAGCAACCCCAAGTCCCTCCAGTTACATGGTAGCAAGGAGTTTCGTGTACCAGAAGTGTGTTATAATGGTCCTAAATAAAGGCTCTAGTGGTAGCGTTTGATGGTTCAGAACATGGACTTCCGATCAATAGATAAAGATTAACAGAAAGCATTTTGCAGAAAAAATGAAATACCCCTTTACCCTGCACAAGATCACCATCCCTTACCAAAATCTGTGCAGGAAAAGTACAAGCAAAATCACCGCAACATTCAAAAATATTCGTCCTATGCTCCTAGCAAAAACTAAGGCTTGCTACTGGTTTATTCACTTTGGTGCAACAATCAAGTAGCCATTGTGTCATGAAAACCTCTCTCATGTTAAAAAAGAAAAGAAAGAAGAATACATTAAACTTCACAAAAAGAAGACGTCTTTCTTTCGGAGGCTACAATAGAGTAAACCATTTGTTGCGACATACAGTATATAACAACTCCGAAGAGCAACTCACAAATAAGCTTGCATTTTCTCGGATATCCGCAGCCAGTTTTGAATACAGAATGCTACCTCTTTGAAAATCAGCTCTTTGTAATGCTGGTCAGCACATTGATTTGAGGTTGGTTATTGACCGTTGCTAAGAAAATCTGCTGCAGTCTGAAGTCCCGATTTATCACCAACCTTGTACTTTTTGGGATCTCGAAAGTCATTTGATGCCCTCTTCATGAAAGGCAAGGCCAGTACAAACCTGTTATCTCCAGCCACGAAGCAACGAGAGCAATATCCAAGGCCACTACCACCGCAGGTCCTGCACCTATAAGAGTGGTCGCGGAGACGAATATTGGAGAAATTATACTTCAGTTGCTTTAAAACCATAAATATACAGACTACAGAGTAAGTTGGCTTACCATTTTGGCCATTCCCCTTTTGGAAGCATGGCTAAATGAACGTAATTCGTCCTACCTAAAATCTTACAACATACGATCGGTATTACAAGGTGCACAAGAAGTTTGAAGTACTCAATTTAAATGCACTTGCATAGTAAAATTCTCATGCACTAGCATTAACAGTTCAATTTGACAGTAAAATAAATTTGGGAGACTGAATTCAAGTCCAGTTGTAAGAAAATGGAGAGTGTTAGTCATAGAATTCTATACGAAGCAATCAAAAAGGTTCCCACTAATTCTATCTTTCTCCTCAACAAAGATTACTAGTCATAAAACAAAACGGCAGTATCTACTCCACACAACTTCAATACACTTTTTCGAGAGGATGTGTGTTCCTAACCTGCGTAGCTGGAAAACGGCCAAATCTTCTCTGTAAGTCAGTGCATTGTCCTCAATGCATCACAAAGAGTTAAGAAAACATGGACCACTCTACTATAAGAACGATCACTTTGCATTCTAACCTGTTCTACATGTTGCATCCTGTTTTCTACTTGGTGCTTCCCGTTTAGATAGGGCCTTGAGACTCTCCAAAATCTTATTCACAATAGGGCCTTTAAGACTCTCCACTCTTGTATAGATAGGTGCAACCCAAATATTAAGTGAGATTTTCTGTCATCGTTAATCCCCGATTGGCACTTTTACTTTTTGTGTAAATGATAAGACGTTTAGTCAAACTTTCTTCACAGATTTGAACCAATCTTTGTCATAAATTATGTTGCTCTAGTTCATGATCAACAATGTTGCTTCATATAGTGACTTGACTTATTCTCGCTTTATTTCAAGTTTTTATCTCAACTGGGAAAAAGCTTCAAATAAGACTAGGCAACACTTAAAGCCAGAATTCACTCCCGTTGAAATGCAAACTTGAGCTTCGCAGTAACCCCCGAGTTATACGCCTCAAGAGCATATTGTGTGTCACAAAAGCAGGTACATAAACACAAAGTAGTAAAGTACACCACCACTCAGAGAGAGAGAGAGAGAGACCTTTTCCACAACAATCGCGGCATTCAACTCTTCCGCTACCTGAGCATCCATCACATGGTGGATCCGGTTTCTTCTTTTGTTCTTTCCAAACATTTGACTGCACAAAAAGTACACCTTATTTCCACGAAACCTTTGTTTGGTCAAAACATTACAGGAACAAAACACTTCAACCTATCAACTGACAAGGAAAATATTAATCGAAGGTGCAAGAAAATCAAGAGAAACAATACAGAAAGAACAAGAAGCACTTTGTCTCATAACTCCAAATCCCCAATTTTGGCAATTGTCTAACTCAATTACCATACCTCGTAGAACTTAACAAAACTTTTACAATCTACATGAATTATCACGCGGCAATACCAAATGGCATCAATAGGGCTGCTAAACAAACCAGGTTGCTCGAGTTCAAGCTCGTTTTCTCTCGTTAAAAGCTTGTTCAAGATTGGCAGTAACAAACCAAGCTTGAACATTTCAGTATCCAAAAGAAGCTAATTTTGTTTACCTCTGTTCTGACGATCCAAGATGGCTTGGAAAGAGAGATGAGGGGCTTAGGTCGGATTGGATTGCGTGGAGGAGGAATCCAGCCACCGGCGTCTGTGCCATCCAATCGGAAGGCTGATGAGAGAACCGGTGCTCTCGTCGCCGCCATCTCCACCGTCAACCACATCCGCCACACTCCACGGAGTCTTCACTTGAAATGTCTTTTAAGCGTTCTTTTTGGGGATTTCTTTCCCAAAAATACTGTAAATCGTTTTGGAAAAACATGCTTTCTTTTGGGATTTTTTTCCCAAAAATAATCGTTTTGGAAAAACATGGCGTGTAGCCCTTTGGGCGGTTAATAAAAAATTTCTAGGAAAAAAAACTCCTTTTTTTGGAAGTTTCTCAAAGAATTTTTCCAAGAACAGTTCTTGGAAAACCTTCATTTTTTTATAATCAACTGAACAAAGCCTCTGCATTTACTCTTTTTTTCCTGTTTTGTCTACTTTGAGAACCCAATGAATTCCTTTCATCATTTGGTGAGGTGACCAAATTACTTACTGATTTGGGTGAGACGCTAAGATGATCGTGGTTGATCATATGACTTGAACCTTAGTTTTCGTTCCCACTCTCAATCTGAGCTCTCGCAAATCTTAATAGCTTAGGCTATTCTTGAGAGACGCATTCACGCTCCCGCACACGCACTATGACTTAGCATAGTAGTAGTATTTATGTAATAATGCTCTTTTCAAGCGGTTTCACTTCCAACTGCAAAAATAGAAGAAAAAGCTACTCCATGCATATCCTTCTAGTTTAGGGATTCATTAGCACAACTTTCTCATCATGGTCAAATATCAGGTCCCAATCATCACATTACAGTACCACACACATTGCATTTACATAGACCAGTTCAGGCATGGATACACCGATAATAAGCAACGATAGAAAATAGATACACATGATACCAAAGTTTCTAACCCATGCCGAAATTTCTAACTCAAACGCGCTCCATACTTGAGCTTACTTCGAGAGAGGACAGATCAAGAGCCCTTCTAATGCTCGACTTGTCCCTCTTTATATGCATCAACTTATCGTACACGCACCACGGAAAACTAATGAAATGCTCCCGTTTCATTCCCACATTGTAGCAACCCCAATAACTATGATGATATGTAACATAGTACCAAGCCGAGGCTTTGGCGTATATATCAGCATTTTCATCATTTTCGAACCACGTCCTACATTCTTTCCTCAAGGACTTAACAGCCAACCCAACGTCTTCTGCATCTTTTCTCCGGTCGAAAGATTTTGACATTTTCATGATACTACCGCCAAGTATTTCAGCTTCAGTTTTGATCCCGTAGTAATCCATCAGGTTTCCCAATTTGTAATCGTATTCAGTTTTGCAATCAAAAGCTTCCTCCAAGTAATCCTTGAAACCATCCACTTCCATATCGAGGTCATACGACTTCCATGCCACCACCCTGGTGAACGATTTGATGGAGTGTGGTGCAATGTCTTTCACTGCTCGGAAAAGCTTCCCAATCACACTCTCTGATATATATGAAGTTTTGTCTGGCTTTTCCATGAAATCTGGATAGTCTTGGACACGTAGTTCTCGCGGTATCTCGGCTGGGACTCCTGTCTTTGGGAAGTCAACTGCAATTGAGAATAGCTTCGCGAGCTTTACACAAGGATCACTCATTGCTTTACCAGGTTTCCTATCAGCAAAAACTGTATGGGCATTCGCGATGATACCCAAACTGTCATTCAAAATGTAGTTGGCAAAATACTCTTCAACTTCCTGCAGTGCAAATGAAAGCAACAATTTAAACGGTTGGATAAAACAAGGAAACAGTTATTGTGATTGGGAAGGAGGTGAACAGTTACAACTTACAAGCACATAACATGAGTTACTTGAATTCAACGGAAACATGTTTATGCAGTGCTGCTAGCTTTAGCATATTGTTGATTTGACTTATTTATTCCCTGTCATTTTTTACAGTGTTCTAAAAGAAGGTCTGGAAGGCCGAGCGAGCCTAGGCGCTAGAAGCCCCTCTCCGACTAGGCCGACTAACCCGACTAGCTCGACTAACCCGACTAATTGTCCGACTAACTCGGCCCTAGAAGCTAGAAGGTGCCCGGCTGCCCTGGGAGCGCCTAGTGAGTTTTAGAACCTTGGTTTTTTGGTGTCGGTGATTTAGTTATAAAACGCTTTCAGGTATCATAGCCATAAAAGATTTTCCTAAGTTCTATACTAATTAAAGTTTGAAGTTCTAATTAAAAGCGTCTAGGTTTCAGAAATTTCTCTGTAACTAGAGCAGCAGACCCCAAAATCCCTTCTAAACATTTAATGACTCCCTACCTCAAGGATGCAAGATTATGTTTAGCCACATTTATGTATGCTCACGATACTTAAGGCACCACAATCCCAACAGCAGTCACATATCTTCCTCCAGCCAGAAAAAAAGTAAGAAAAGGAAGGCTAGAACAGGAGAAAAGTTCCTTGAAGTAAAAATTACTTATCGTAATTATGTACTCCATACCATGTATAATTAACAACTCAAATATGTTCCAAGTACAGAACCATTAAACTAGTGAGGGGCCCGCGGGCAAACAACTGGCCCACGACTAACACCCTTTAGTAAAAATTAAGAGAAAACATTTGAAACGTTCATGTCCAAAAAGTCCCTAAAAAGTTAGGCCAGAGAGGCCCTAACAATACTGCCTTTGTACTTAATTTGGTACTATTATCAAAGTAATGGACCCCAGACAAAACAAAGTAGGGTGAAATTAAGGCGGTATCTCAAATTAACAACCAAACTCACCTTTCCTTCATCATACAGACACATCAATGATTAAAAAAAAAACATACATAAATGAATGCAATATCCTCTCAACCACAGCAAACGATCAAATTGAGGGTAAAAATGTAGCAATACCATGGACGAAAATGTGAACAATAACACCTCACTCACTCTTTATATATAGTAGATAGATATCCATGCCATGAGTGAGTTGGGTACGCTAAATCCATGGAAAAAAGAAAATTGTATGTCTGAATGAAAGTACATCTGAGAAGTGTGTCACCATATGGAACTGTGCAACCTTTGATTGTTCGTGTTTCTTTACTAAATTATCTTTACAAACACAGAAACACAATACACCACATGAATATGTGACAAGTAATACCTCCATTGAAACATCGTGATCCAACAGCATACTTGGTGCAGGGGTGTAGTCCATAGGTGGGATTTGCTTTGGTGGAATCAGATCCTTGTCCCAACAAACAAAATAAATGTCCCCATCTAAATCGCTCCCTGAACATTCATTGGGATGGGGTCTGCAATTCGATCAACTAATTTAGGCACAATTAACAAGGAAGAAATCTAGTACAAATTAAACAGATCCTTGGGCAAACTATCAAGCAAAAAATAAGTGAACGATGCATGAGGCGAAATGTGAAGTGCATTTGAAAGAAAGAGTGGACAACAATGACATGCTATACATCCAGCCACATCACCTCAACGGAGAAAGTTCTTAGCTCTAGGTAAAAAAAAAACACATATCTGGCTTTCATTCTGAAGCCTTGCATTCCGTCCTAGTTACAATGCTTTTAAGGCATGAGCCAGCAGTAAACGAAACTATTACTATTCCAGATGGGCCAGCATAAACTGGTTTTAGGATATATTACATTTGTTTTATGAGAGATCAAACATTTGTATATGGACTAATGAAATGGTATAAGTAGTATAACACCATGATATTTGTGGCTGACAAGTGACAAGTGTTGTCGAAAGTTCACAAGCAAACATATTTGGTAATTCAGGGTAAGCTAAAGACCCCAAAACTATACACGAAATGCTGAGGCAAATTGCGAACAACAATTTTATCATATTTTCTACATTAACAAAGCACACTGAAAATCAAATATAGTGTCCCAGAGTCCGTGGACACATAAACTACATAGACAACAACATACACCCAGAACCCTTACACAAGTGCATGCAACTTAGGTTCTAATTATAAGGACATGAATGAAGACCCATTAAGGAGTAAAATGAATCCTCAGACTATTCCGTGAGCAAAAAGTTTGTACAATGTATGTAAAAAACACAAACAAAGAGTAAAACATTGCACCTACTAAAAAAAAAAAGTAGCTACAATACTACCAAACTAAAAATCTAGTCTAAGTTTTTGGAAACATATATCTTTGAACCTACAGAATATCAATCTTGAACAATCTCAAGCAAGAAATTGTAGTTAAAGACCTCGGTTTTAACTTTTAACAGATTCTATAACGAGATTGGAATTTTACCTCATTCCTTTCTGTGGGAAAACGACACAATCCACCATATGACGCAAAGCTGGCACATTAACAGCCCTTAGGATACGAACATCACCCGGGTGCAAGCAAGGGTTTTTAGCAACAAAAACCTTCCCCAAAGCAACACGATGACCTTGGTCTGAGTCAATGCCATTGGGCATGTGATGGGAAATATCATGAGAACGAACATGTCCAGCCCTAGAAATTTGCACAAACACTTGCCCGTATTCCAATGTTTTGGTTTCATCCAGACATCCCATCATTGATCTTCCTCTTGGAACATAGACCCTTGTTTTAGTCCTTATGTCAAGCAACTTAGTTGCCCTAAATGTTTGTAGCATCATTGAGAGGAATGGTTCAACATCAGGCTTATAGCCACACAACAACATTTCTTTGAGCATATTAGTATTCTCTCCCGGAGCCATCAGCTCCAATGCCTCTTGTGCCCTTAACGGATCTGTTAAGATGGTATCCAGTTGCTCAACTGCTTCCTTTTGCTTTGTTTCAAAAACGTTATCCATAACTCCAAGGGTAGACAAAAGAGTGATCAATTGGCGATTTAAGTAACAGGGCTGATATTTGCTCCACGCCAAAACATCTAATGTTGTGTTTTCCGATTCATATTTCAACATACTCGCTCTCAAGGAGATCTTCATGGTGGATGCTGGGTCCACCGCCACAACTCCTTTGTACCCGCCATACCGAATCTGAAAGGCAGATGGAATTGAATTTTGAATGCCACATTTCTTGGCCACCATGTGAGCAAAGTCGGCGGAAAGTTTTCCAATTCCATCAGAGAAAACGTATTTGTTACCATTCCTCTCAATCTCTACATCCGGAATAATTTCCCTTTCATGCCTACCAACACTCAAAGTTTCCCTAGAGGAACTGAAAGATTGACCAAGCCTGGCGGCATATTTTGCCACATTTCTAATCTGACGAAAATCACCCATCCACCTCCTTATATCAGCAGCAGTAAGCCCAGCTCTTGAGGCAAACATCCATGTGGAGTTTTCGCGTAACTGACTCGACGAAAAGGCAAGAAAATCAAACTTTTTATCTCCAATCACAATGCCATCTCGAAGAGTCGACAGTATCCTCCTATAAATGCCAGTTCTTCTTTCCTCACTTGAAAAAGCTACCCGTGGTAATAAATCTGTAGAAAACAATTTACCCAATTCCTCGTCAACGAAAGAAACCCGGAGAAAATTATCAATATCCTCATGGTAATGGCGTAATACTCGATTAGACATATTAACCTCTGGTCCGCAAAAATACACTTTGCAGGGGGTTATTTGAACCCTATGTACATACACCAACCTATCATCCAAAGTAATAGCGGGTGTTTTGGGAAGTTTGAGGTATTTTTCGTATTGCTCACCAAGCCACCTAACGGGGTCATAGCAACATTCCCTCAAATGATACAGCTTCTCTAGGGCATCTTCTATACATGCGATGTGTATTTTTCGGGGATCAACCAACCTAAAGAAGTTGATGTCAAGTGTGGGCCCGGAAAGACACCCTTGCTGAACCAATATGCAGACCTTGAACAATATTCTATATGGCAGTTCCAGTCCATGAGCTGGACCCACAATGGGCACTAGATCCAAATTGCGAGAAAAGGAGGAACCTCTCCCCCTAATGAAGGGCCGTTCACTTTCCTTAAAATAAGGAAAATATTCACTGAAGTTCAGAAGTTTAACACCATATGAAATCTCTAAACACAAAGCAGATGATTGGCCAATGGATTTTCCAGGAGTAAAATCAGTTGCTCTAACCCAATTTTCTTCAGGAGTTTCCTTAAAATAGCTGAGACAAGATTCTCCACATTTCTTGTAGATGCGAGGAGCACCAAGCAGCTAGCATACAAAAATGCAAAAAGTAAGTATCATTGGAATTTATGAGAAATAAAACGAGTCGAATTGTGCAACAGGGATCAAACAGTAATTTTCCCATGAAGGGCGTGGAATAAAATGAATTGATAAAAGCAATACCAAACAAAGAACCAGAACCAGAGCAAATTAACTTCCCACAAAGAAGCTAAGTTTATCGCTTATTCTTTTTCTCCGTTGTCTGTGCACATAAATCAGTTGGCATAATTGGATTATACGAAAAAAAAATTAGAAACGAGCACATTAGCAAGGAGCCAATGGACTCCCCAAATCTACAAGATATGCATATGCCAGGTTCCTATTAATGTGGCAAGTGACTAGTTCCTAAACTATTTACAAACACGGGGTTTACTTCATTCAACAATCATACGAATTTATTGAGAGTCCCTGCTAAGGTCGGAAAAAACCATGTATATTTCACTTTCTGATTGGTATGATAGGAATTTTTAAGGGGAGTCAAACTTGTCTAGGTCAGGGGCATATGACCTAAGCTATTGGAGTGCCATCCAGGGAACAAAACCCACGTTTAATATATCTAAAGTATTTTGATAAGATATGAATGAAAGTCAAATTGTACTATACTCAGACTACCAATTTTTGTAAGTAGGATTGGTTCATTTCATTCATTTTATGCTCTGATTTTAAGGGCCCTCTAAGTTTACCATAATAAGCTAAACGAATATATGCTATTACCAAATAAAATGCAACTTCTTTTCAATATGATAAATGAACTCAAGTCCATTAGGGAGTGATTTCCACACTCAACTTAAGCTTCTCAAACTCTTTTTTTTTTTATTTTTTTTGGGTGTTTGAGCCTATCACGAAGAGAAAGCGAGAGGCTAAAAGTGGAGGGCCGATAACATTTCATGTGTTCACAAGCATGTCTTCACTAAACCTGAATTAGTAGAAACTTTGACGTTTGACCACGTGGATGATGTAGCTCTATCTGCCAAATGTTCTCATAAAATAGCTCAAGCTTGTAGTCAACAGAAAGGTAGGACAGGAAGAAGTACAGTTTTCTTAGTCCCAACCCAAATTTTACAGAGATATCTTCCTTTTTCCAGAGCACTGAAAACTTCTCTTTTGAGATCTGACATCCCAAATATAGAGTTATGCTTTCCATGTCATGTTCGTATAGCTTTGGCTTCTGCACTAAATCAGAGTCCTTCGCGTAAGCCCTCAAATAAGAAGATCCATAATACAACCTTCGCGCAGCCAAGGAGACAATTTGATCAGCATATCTGGCACTTTCGAATTGAACAATGGCATACACTCTTGACCCTGATTTTTGGGGCTTCCTAACCTCTAAAGCATAAACTGTTCCCCTGCCTGTGTAACGCTCTAAGAATTTCTTAACTGCGTCCCCAGTCACAAGGTTAGGAAACCCAGACAACTGAATTGTCGTACCCATCAAGTTCAGGTGACTTTATCTGCAGTATCATCATTCCAACAGATAATCAACTATTGAAAACAAAGCAACGAAAAGAAAATGACAGGAAGTGAAAGCAAACTTTCAAGAAAATAATTCCACTAGAGTGCATAGAGCTCAAGAATTATCACATATTTGTCAACGTTCTCAATCATCATGTTCTTTTGATGATTTTATTTGCAACAATTAGCATCAAAAGACTAGGTGTTGTGAAAGCCTGAGGAACACTTGGGGTGAAAAGGCTCCTGGAGCCTCTGGGAGCCAATAAGGAAAGTGCAAGGGCATGCCTGATGGAAATAGAACTCGCATCTTTCAAAACAAATCCAAAATGACAAATAATTCCCCACGTGTAACAAACATACTCCAAAAAAAATAATTAGCAAAATATCTAAGCCTTGTAACTTTTGTTTCTAGCACATGAATTCAGGAAAGGAAGTATTGTCAATTATCATAACATATTTTATGGAAACTGATTATTCATGTAAATACGCATTTTCCCTTGAGTTTTTATGTGCTCTCATTCCTGGGAATTTCTATATTGGCATTGAAAACTCATCATCAAGAAGGATGGAACGTGTTGTCTGTTGTTGTGGAGTATGTTTATTAATGGAATAAACTTCAAGTGAATGTAAGGTTTCCTAACTACTACCGCTGCCACAAGATATTTAAGCAAACAGTTTTTGCATTGTTTCAACCTTTTTCTTCATTTATTTCCTGTATTCTACAATTATCTTTATCAGCTTATTTTATACTTGTGCCAAACGTAGGCACAATAGTGCTTCTTAGGCCCCTTACTACAACAGTCCATTTAATGAACGTAGAAAACAATTGTTTGATTATAGTATATCTGATGTATTTCTATCTGAGGGATTTTATTATGTTTATATTCGTATAAGAAGCTTCGTTATTCAAGTAAATAGCATAAACCGCTCACCCAACCGTAACCCAACCGTAAGATGGTGAGATTGTTTCCTGTGTTGTGTCTTTTACAAGTAACAACTCTTCACCAGTTAATCTTGTTACATCATCAATTATCAAGCTTTAAGATATTAGGAAATAGGTCGGATGGTGGAATTAAAGTTCCCCAGCGCTGCCCTGACGTTCAACCTTATCCTGCACACAGAGAAGCAACCATCAAAGCATAGAGAACAGGACCAAAAAATAACGAACAAATGCAAAAGGCGAGACTCGAACCAAAGAGCTCCCCTAGTCTGAGCTCAGATTCCATCTCGATCACAAATTGTCCAAAAGCGTTAACACTTAGGAAATAGGTTTAACAATACTCACATCTTAAATCCATTTCTCAAAAAGAAATTTTCCAAAAGAAATTTTTTTCAGTCAACTCCCTACAACAATGCTCCAATTTGTCTTTTCCCTACGAGCCAGTGATTTAAAATTTTGTCCTTGACAAATCATTTTTACTTCTTCAACCACTTAAATGCAGTGTGATTACTAATAATTATAATGGTCAAAACAAGTAAACATAACCTCTGTCAACAGAGTTTAATGAAAACAAATGAGGAGAAATACTAAACCAAGTTCACTGCCATTTCTAGGTAAAACCTAGAAAGAGGAAATCATATAAAAAGAAAATAACAGATGAAACTAAAAGTTGAAAAGTCTCAGAACATCATTATACATGTAATAACATCTCAGTTCTTCACATTCAATAGATACATGAAACATTAACATCAGGAACACCTAGCTCGCAATCGGCAACATGAAAAATTCTCAAGTAGACTTTTCCAGCAACGATGGATTCCATACACAAGGGTCATTTGGAGATCATATCATCAATAATTAGTATGGTATCTATTACAATCAATGGAAGAAACTAAGAAAACAATGATCCGGATAGAAAGGAAAGCTTTGATAAAATATGATACAATGTAAGGCTCATAGTTGATATATTTGAAAGTGGTAATGCCAAGGGCTGCCAAAATTCACGAGTAACAAGATTATGTGTTTGTACCAGAGATGTTGAAAATGCCAAAACAACAAAAACAGTACGCATGTAATCCCCAATCGATTGGCTATGGGTGGGGAAGGGACGTTACACCGTAGAATTATGCCCCCAAATCAAATCCGGAAGGCTTCAAAAAGGCGAGGCCTAGAGAACTGTTTCAATTTTTTTGCTCAATACCTTGCTTCCTTCATACAAAATCAATAAGCATAAGTAATGCACAAGGAAAAAAATGCCAAAAGCATCCAAAAAATATGTGATGGGTTACAAGAAAGGCATCCAATTTGTCAAGAGGAGCTGATCAAAAGCCACTAAAGGGATATAGTGATGAGAAAACTAACCCGGAATCAATGAAGTGGTCAATTTCATCATAAAGATAAAAAGGACGAGAAAATCTAGATAACTAAAAAAAAAACAGAGGAAAATGGATGTAGAAAATATAAGTAAAGACAACTGATATAAACTAATGTATTAATTGAGCATGGATTCTCAGTTAGCGATAATACATACACAACTTTAAAACACAACTCCGGACAACTGGGTCTGAAACCATTGGACAGACATGGGCCTGCATCCATCCAAAGATCATATAGTTCCCTACCAAGACAAACTCTCAACCTCTTCTGGGACAAGGATCCGAAAATTTTCTGTTGCTTCTAGTTTGTTCTAGCTTTTTTAGTCTTCAAATGGAAGGTATGCCTTCCTTAGTCTTGTATCTTGGTTGTGCCTTTAATGAAAATTTGGCTTACCAACAACAAAAAAGGATCCCCCACCCAAAAAAAAAAGAGATTCCAATTTTTCATTCACCAGATCACAGAAATTAGGGGTTGTCCCACCTGGTGTAACTACTGGCTCGTGAATCTGTCAATCACATCTCAAAACTAAGGCTCTGGAAAAAGTTGTGTTTTAGAGCTGTGATCCTAAAATTTCTGTTCTCGGTTTACTTTGAATATAGTACACAAAACAAGTCAAGATCAATTAGTTTATACTGCATTCTATCCAGAGAGAAACACACACACTTACACACACACACACACACACACAAAGTCTCACAAGATGATGCAGAGAGAGCCTCAATTGCTTCTACAGTCTCACAAGCAGAATCTGATGAAGCTTACAAAGTGTAAAGGAAAACGATATGTGTACACACACAGAGAGAGAGAGAGAGTGAGTAGGAGAGTGATGAAAGAACATTCTTCCTCGGAATCTAGTGAGAGAAGTTGACTAGGATTGACGATCAAAGTGACACTGCCCTGTTTAAAGAAAGAAAATGAAAGAATGATTGGATGTCTCTTTATGGCTTTTCGGGGGTCTTCTTGGGAAGTTGGGAACATATATGATGATCGAAATGGTTTATTTTTGAAAATGAGATTATCTTCTTTACTCTTTATGGATGTGGTAGGTTTGTGCCATCCCTTGTGGGACTCGTGCGATTATTGTATTAATTTGAATCTTTCGTAGGGCCTGCTAAATAGTGCAATCATATAAAAGATTAGCTAGATCGAACATCGATAGGTATATCAATAATTGAATTTTGGTTTGAAAAAACGGACGGTCATGGCAACCTATCTTTTTTACTACATTGTTCATAATTGATAGAAACTCAAAGGTGACCATTTAAGATCCCAACCTATCTTTTTTATGTCCATGTTCATGCTACTTTGGATGCTTATACATGTTTGTGTTTAAGGGGTTAAAGACCAATTGTAGTGGAATTGGAGCTAAATGACCAAGTTTGAAACATGTGGGAGTGAGCAAGGAGTGATGAATGAGGCTCAGAGGCAAAACATCCAACTGTTGCACCTCAAACCCAACCGGACAAGATTCAAGCTCTGTACTTCATTTTCCAAGCCATGTGTCCAGTTCTTCCAACTGGACAAGTCAAAATTCAAGCTCACGAATGATTTTTCCAAGCCATGTCTAATCCATCCAACCAATGTTTTAAAAACCGGACCGATGAGCAAACCGGAAAAGGGACTGGACAGATGGGTCACCGGTTCAACCGCAGTCGAACTGGAATCGAACCGTGTCATAATTATATATAATTTATATAAAAAAATAATTGTATTGTAGAAAGTTTGAGGAAAAGAAGGAGAGGTGCTAAAAACTTGTTCATAACCAGTTTTTCTCCCATCCCATATCGGTGGGAAACAAAGCAATTCTTCCTTTTCCATCTATAAAATGTGGAGAGCCTCCTGCCAATGGAAAATAGCCATTTAAGGCTCAGGTGCCAGCTGTGGCCCACTAAATGTTTCTTCTCGAGATGAAATAAGCAAAAGGGGGTTAAATGCGCATGAAAGGAGTTCAAAATTTTCCGGTCCGGGTTTGCTAACTCGGCTCCGGGTCTTACAGTCCAGCTGTTCGACTGTCAATTTAGAACGTTTTTCATTTTTTAGACTGGTTTTGAAACAAAAGCGGTTTTCTAATTAAACCGAATCGGACTAAGGTCCGGTTGAACCGGCCAGTCCGGTCCGGTTTTTAAAACATTGCATCGGTCCGGTTTTTAAAACATTGCATCCAACCGAATGGACTGCACCATCAAACCGGACATATCCAGCCGACTTCAGCCACTTTTGTTGACCTTTTTGAAACCTAAGGAGCCAATTCCATATTTTAAGGATATAAAGGCCTTTTTGTGTCATTTTTGAACACACCTTTCCTAGGAATTACTTAGAGTTGCTTTAAGGCTAAGCAAAAGAGAAAAAGAAGGAGAAAGCAAAGAAGAACAAGAAAAGGAGGGTAATTCAAGCAAGGATGAGTTCTTACCTGACAAACTTGAAATCACCCCCTTTAATGTCCAGTTAAACTTCGGTTCAAGGGTTAAATGAAAGTTTCTTTCCAAGTAGCATGAGTTTTGTATGGGTTTATGAATACTCTTTTGAATTTGGTTGCATGAATTTAAGGATGCTTTCATTTCCAATGAATGGTTTGAATATTTACTATTTTATGTTATCAATTGTGTTTGTATTCTAGATTCCAAACATGTTCATTCAATCGTGTGAGTAATTGATTTACGAAATCGGTTGAGATAGACTATACCTTATAAGACAAGGAGTGCTATTAGAGATTTGTACTTTGTGACGACTCATTCTAGTAAGACAATTCGTACTAGGCAACAATAATCTATGCCAATCGGTCTGCCGTGAATATTTATATTGATTTGAATGCATAGTTCTTAACCAAGGATAATCATGTTATAAGGAGCAAATTGGATTCAACACCCTAGAGCTTTTTCCATTTGTTTTACAAAATCAAGTTTACTTCCTGTTTTCTTAGTTTTAAATTCAAAATCAAAACTTGAATCCCGTTCTCGAATTGAAGTAGAAATTGATTGAAGCCACTAAGACGTGTTCTTGTCCCTGTGGGATAATACTCGGATGTTTGCCAGTATTCTACGGAGGAGTTGTAATTGTTATGTTTAAATTATTAATTTTGATAAGGTAACGACACGGTCAATAATTATTTATTCATGTGTATATACATACTTATATACACATTTTGCATAAATACGTATACAAGTAAATAAACATCCCTTCGTCCCTATATGTTTGTCTCGTTCGCAAAATGATAACTCAAAATAATTAAATAGTTTAGGGTGTTATATGAGAGGATCACATAAGGACTCTGGCATGACAATCCACGTGACACCCTGAACTTGATGGGGTGTTTCCCAAAATTTGCTAAATGTGCTAAAAATGCTACAAGTACTAAAAATAGTTGATGTATGTGAACAGAATAACCTGTCTCAAAATCTGTGTTTAGGACTTTTAGATTTTGGAAAACCACCCCTGACCTGGCATTGCAGACAGCATTGACTCCTCAAAGCATAGCAGCGGTTTTTTCTAGTATAACATTTTATCTCAAGCTAATTTTGTGGTGTGTTTCTTATAGGAAGATTTGTGTTGATGGTTTTCCCCTTTGGAAAATCACTAATGGGCCAAAGAAGGCTATATGGACGAGATACAAATCAAGAAATAGGTAACCTATTAGAAATATAGATACGTATGTGTGTTGGGAAAATTTCGTGCCTCCTTTGGTGATGATTGGAGAACATGGAAATTGAGGCTAGCTGAAAGAATTTCATTCACAAGATAATTCTAGCTTTGCCTCAGATGTCCACATCATTGTTATATCCCATTAATTAGGTTTCACTTTATCTTTCGCGATGTATTGCTTTCCTGTCACCATTTCCGTTCGATTCAGTCACCTTCCATTATTGAAGAAACGACTCACTGATATTGATCGGTGATTCTATGTGCTTTGTTTGGTCACCATTTTCGTTCGATTCAGTCACCTTCCATTATTGAAGAAACGACTCACTGATATTGTTTGGTGATTCTATGTGCTTTGTTTGGTGACAATTAGCCTCTGATACCTGATGTTGGTGGAGTCGCAAGAGCACTTGCTTTTGCCAAAAAAAATTGTGTGATGCACCTCTAGCCATTGTAGATAAAAGGTGTCATGGACACAATGTTGCGATGGTCTGATCAACCGTAAAGAATCTAATGATAGTTACAAAACTTTTAGATTATAAAAACTGATTCTTAAAAGTGGAATCCCATGGCATAGCTTCCGCATCTCAGAATTAGCATTTAAGTAGTTTTAAGTCCATAAGCAGAAGCTGTGCCAATGAAACTGGCACATCTTCCAGAAGCTACCGCAAACATGCTCGTAGATTTCTTGGAGCCTGCTCATGTTGAATTCCATATTTCTTAGAACCGTAGTTAGTCCAGGGATTGAAAGGCCTACTGCCTAAATGAGTTATATGCATGTTGTGACTATATTCTACGCACCTAAGACAATATAATTACATATTCTTCTCCAAATTTATTCCAGATTCTCAGGAGATTGGGATATCATATTGCAGGTAATGAATTTGATCGGGGACGCAGGACATAGTTCAGTCGTCAACTTTGAACCTAGTTCTGTTCTCACTACTGCTTCCGCCATGTATTGCCTCATCGTGAGTTGTTCTATCAATGGAGCAGTAATGTTTTATCCCAATCAGTAGTCATTCTGGCTACAAAAAAGGAAAAAATATGTGTGAGATTTGGAAGGAATGATTTTCAATCTAAAAGAAATTAGTCCAAGGTGCATGCGCAAGCTAACCCGGGACACCGTATATTACTCCCGAAAAATTTATTTCGCATCTTTTCCCCAGAAATTTGTTAACTTCGGTGTCCTTGTTTTTTTCCCTAGATTCAACATCCATTAATTTGTTCCCAAACAGTGTTTTACCCTTCAACTTTAGCTGTAATATCAGGAAGAAATATACTGATGATTCATACTAAAGTACGTTCGTTTCTTAGATAGGTGAACAGCAGCAATAATGCGATCAAGCATTTGGGGCAAATTTTGCATCATTCACTGTTTAGTATGTGTTTACTGGAAAACATGAAATGTAGCACTACGTTGAAGGGATTTTTTTTTGGGAATAGTAAGAACTTCATTAATAAAAAGGAGAATACAAACACAAAGCCACCGGGTGCATCTAATACAGTGAGAACACACTTACCTATTGCACACACAGCATAAGAACAACTCACAAATAAGCTCGCATTTTCTCTGACATCCGCAGCCAGTTTTGAATACAGAATGCTACCTCTATGAAGATCAGCTCCGTAATGCTGGTCAACACATTGATTTGAGGTTGGTTATTGACTGTTTCTAAGAAAATCTGCTGCAGTCTGGGGTCCCGATTTATCACCAACCTTGTATTTTTTGGGATCTCGGATGTCATTTGATTCCCTCTTCATGAAAGGTAAGGCCAGTACATACCTGTTATCTCCGGCCCCGAAGCAAACCAAACCGAGCCTTACGTCTCAAATCAATTGGGGTCGGCTACATGAATCATTTTCCTCCATTGAGCTCGATCAAGTGCTGCTTGCTCACTAAGCCCTAGTAGACTCAAATCATTGCGCACTACCGCATCTAAAGTCAATTTGGGTCTTCCCCTCCCCGGAACGTTGCTACTCAAAGCTATCCTATCCGCTCTCTTAACTACTGCATCCGTTGGTCTCCGATAGACATTCCCAAACCACCTAAGCCTATTTTCCCTCAACTTCTCTTCTATAGGTGTTACACCTACCATCTCGCGGACTGTTTCATTTCTAATCCTACCACACATCTACCTCAACATTCTCATTTCCGCTACACTTTTCTTGTTCACCTGCTATTTCTTAATAGGCCAGCATTCTGTCCCGTAAAGCATCTCTGGTCTTATGCCAGTTCTATAGAATTTACCCTTTAATTTTGTGGGTACCCTCTTGTCACACAATACACCAATAGTGCTTCTCCACTTGAGCCACCCTACTTGGGTCCTATGGGTTAAATCATCTGCCATTTCTCCATCTTGACTAATAATAGAGCCTAAATACTTGAAATGATCACTCTTTGGTATCTCCTGGTCTTGAATCATCACTCTTTCTTCGGACGCACTACTGGAACCACTAAACTTGCAAACCATATACTCAGTCTTACTCCTACTTATCCGAAAGCCCTTAGACTCTAGTGCATCCCGCCAAATTTCTAATTTAGTATTAACACCGCTAGCAGTTTCATCTACAAGGACAATATCATCCGCAAACAACATACACCATGGGATATCCTCTTGAATCTGTCTAGTCAGTTCATCCATATCTCCGGCCCCGAAGCAACGAGAACAATATCCAAGGCCACTACCACCGCAGGTTCTGCACCTATATGAGTGGTCGCAGAGACGAGTATCAGAGAAATTATTGTTCAGTTGCTTTAAAACCAAAAATATAAGAGAGTAAGGTGGCTTACCATTTTGGCCATTCCCCTTAAGGAAGCATGGCTAAATGAACGTAATTCGTCCTACATAAAATCTTAAAACATAAGATCAGTATTACAAGGTGCACAAGAAGTTCGAAGTACTCAATTTAACTGCAAACTACCAGCACTAGTATTAACAGTTCAAGTTGACAATAAAATAAATTTGGGAGACCGAATTCAAGTCCATTTTAAATAAGGATTTTCCTGAGAAAAAGCTTGAACAACATCACTAAAATTTAAGGAAAACTGGATCCGGAAAATGGGGTACAGTTATAAGAAAATGGAGAGTGTTAGTCGTAGAATACTAAACGCTAACGAAGCAATCAAAAAGCTTCGTACGAATTCTTTCTTTCTCCTCACAAAGATTACTCGCATATCACACTTCTAACTGTTTAAAGAAATGTTTAAGGAATCACAAAACAAAACGGCGGTATCGACTCCACATAACTTCAATACACTTTTTCGAGAGGATGTGTGTTCCCAACCTGCGTAGGTGGAAAACAGCCAAATCTTCACTGTAAGTCAGTGTACTGTCCTCAAAGCATCACAAAGAGTGAAAAAAACACGGACCACTCTACTATTAGAACGATCACTTTGCATTCTAACCTGTTGTCCATGTTGCATAAGGTTGCATTCCGTTTCTTGCTTAGTAGCTTCCTGTTTAGATAGGGCCTTAAGACTCTCCAAAATCTTATTCACAATAGGGCCTTTAAGAGTCTCGACTCTTGTATAGATAGGTGCAACCCAAATATTACGTGAGATTTTCTGTCATCATTAATCCCCGATGGGCAATCTTACCTTTTTATATAAACGATAGCATATGTTTGGTCAAACATTTCTCCAAAGAGTTGAACCAATCTTTGTCATAAATTATGTTGGTCTAGTTCATGATCAACAATGTTGCTTCATATAATGTGACTTGACTTATTCTTGCTTTATTTCAAGTTTTCAACTCATCCGGGAAAAAGATTCAAATAAGACTAGGCAACACTTAAAGCCGGAATTCACACCCGTAAACTTGAGATTCGCAGTAACATCAAAGTTATACGCCTCAAGAGCATATTGTGTCACAAAAACAGAAACATAAACACAAAGTACAGAAACACTCAGAGAGAGAGAAACCTCTTCCACAACAATCGTGGCACTCAACTCTTCCGCTACCTGAGCATCCATCACAAGGTGGATCCGGTTTCTGCTTTTGTTCTTTCCAAACATTTGACTGCACAAAAAGTACACGTTATGCCAACGAAACATTTGTTTGGTCAAAACATTACAGGAAAAAATCACTTCAACCTTTACTCTCTTCTTTTAGTATTATCAACTGACAAGGAAATACAGAAAGAAGAACAAGCACTTTGTTTACGAATTCAATTCCGTCCCAATATTTCAATGCTAGTGTCTATATATCATAACTCCTATATCCCCAAGTACGTCCCTGTAACGTATGTGTGTGTGTGAGAGAGAGAGAGAGAGTAATATTCTCATTGGATTGTGTGGAGGAGGAATCCAGCCACTGGCGTCTGTGCCATTCAATCGGAAGGCTGATAAGAGAACCGGTGCTCTCGTCGCCGCCATCTACACCGCCAACCACATCCGCCACACTCCACGGAGTCTTCACTTGAAATGTCTTTTAAGCGTTCTTTTTGGGGGGATTTCTTTCCCAAAAATACTGTAAATCGTTTTGGAAAAACATGCGTTCTTTTGGGATTTTTTCCCCAAAAATAATCATTTTGGAAAAATATGGTGTGTAGCCCTTTGGGCGGTTAATCAAAATTTTCTGAGTTCAAACAAAAAAGAAAAGTTAAATTAGGAAAAAAAAACCTCCTTTTGTTGGAAGTTTCTCAAAGAATTTTTCCAAGAACAGTTCTTGGAAAACCTTCATTTTTTTTTATCAACTGAACAAAGCCTCTGCATTTACTCTTTTTTTCCTGTTTTGTCTACTTTGAGAACCCAATGAATTCCTTTCATCATTTGGTGAGGTGACCAAATTACTTACTGATTTGGGTGAGAGCTAAGATGGTCGTGGTTGATCATATGACTTGAACCTTAGTTTTCGTTCCCACTCTCAATCTGAGCTCTCGCAAATCTTAATAGCTTAGGATATTCTTGAGAGACGCATTCACGCTCCCGCACACGCACTATGTGACTTAGCATAGTAGTAGTATTTATGTAATAATGCTCTTTTCAAGCGGTTTCACTTCCAACTGCAAAAATAGAAGAAAAAGCTACTCCATGCATATCCTTCTAGTTTAGGGATTTGCTTTCGCTCCAACTTTGTTATTTATAAGCGCGCCCAAAGCGTAGGGCTAGTGTCGGAGTTAGCATAATACCGGTAAGACCGGATCGAATCCACAGGGACCGAACGTACCGAGCGTGAATATTGT
>JAXBDA010005442.1:0-24440 GCA_036023075.1 Gaultheria prostrata
CCCCCAAGCCAAACCCTAGTCGGCTGTAGAACCAAAGGGGAGAGAAAGCGTTAAAATTTTTAGAGAGAGAAAACTGATTGGGTACCAATACAACATGTGTTTGTAATTTTAAATATGGTACTCAAAATAGGATTTGGGGTACTCGTAGTTAAATATGGTACTCAAAATGAGATTTGGGGTGCTCGTAGTGACTCAAGTCCCTCAAAATATATGTAATATATAGATCTTACTTGATAGATATCGATCAGTTTTACTTTACAAAATTTTCAAAATCATGAAAAAACATTATAAATTACTAAAAGATAATGGACAAACCAATTGGTATGGAAAAAGTACATTTTAAGGGAAATACTAGAGCAATTTTTCAATACCGAGAAATACGTGGTACCCCTCGGCGCATATAGGCCGTTCATTTTGGCTTCAAGCGGTCCGGATTTGGAGAGAGAAATAGGAGAGGCAGTGAGGAGAGAGGGTGTTTTAATTTCGGTCATCCAATACACAATTTTGGACGGCCTGGATGCAACATTTGGGTACAACGTAGGCTCAACCACGTGGTATCCACTAGGTACCCAAATTTTTTTCAAAAAACTGGAAGTTTGCCATGTTTGATGGATGTTTATAGAAAGTGAACATTTATCTTGGAACATCTCAAAATGGAAATAGAGACATTTAAATTGAGACAGATGGACTATTAGTTAGCAATAAATGGTGATAAATTGCTACCAATATCTAATTTATTTGGTTTTTTATATGAATAATTTACTCAACATTCCCGACAAATTGAACGATTCCGATCCCAAATACAGATCATAGAAGACCTACAATTGAGGTCACTATGGGATGTAGTGACCCAATACGGAGACCCATATCATCAAATTGAGTAAAGGGATGAGTCCAAAAATTGTATGAAACTATACTGGTCCAGTTATTCTTTTAGGAAAATGCTAATCTCAGCCCCTAGGGCGGAGGATAATGTGTACAAAATACATCGATGTCAAAAAAATGTATTGATAGCCGTGAAAATATATCGACCTCTATAAAATGTGTATTGGTATCCAAAATTTTTTATTGTTATGTGCATATTATCCTCCACCTAATGAGTGAAGGTTAGCAAGAGCTATTGTTTTAACCGGAGAGGAGCCCCTTCCATTAGTTTTCTTCCACATTCAATTCCTTTCTGAGGCCAATGAGCGGTGATAAAAACAAAGCATAGTAAAAAGAGAGGGCGTCAGTAGCGGTTGTCGGTCGGTACAATTTGAAAAACCCATACTGTTATACTAAAAAAATATACTGCATATATCATCGAATTATATAGTTCCACCCCTCTTCCGTATATGTAACCCGTTCCCCTTATGCAAAAGTCCTGGCTCGGTCCCTCAGAGAGAGAGAGAAATGTCTTGCTAAAATTTAGTTGTTACCATATTTTGTGCCATATTTGCGACCAAGTTTAGTTAATTGATATAAATATAAAATACCAAGTATTAGGGTATCTAATTTAGAAACTTTATACTAAATGTACTCCCTCCGTCCCTTTTATAGTGTGTACATTTCCATTTTAGGTTGTCCCTTAATAAGTGTGTTTTGAAAAGTTAGTAGGTACATTTCGTATTTTGCCCTTAAAAATAGATTCTTTTTTAAAAAGTTAGTGGGTATTATTATATTGATAAGGGTAAGTAATTGAAAGTAGATGTAAAAGTTGTAAAAATTGATGTAAGAGAAAAATAGTTGAAATTCTCAGGTAACACACTTAAAAAGGGACAGAGGGAGTAGTAGTTTTTGTTTTTGTTTTGGGTCAACTATAAAAAGAAGTTACACTAATTTATATCTAGGCGAAAGGGGAAGGGAAGCGGGGAGGGGACGAGGAGAGGGACAGGGATGTGGGGTATAAATAGGGGCGGAGCCAAGAACATGAGTTAGTAGGGTCAATCCTTAAAACATACTCGATCTTATTCATATTTGCTACGCCATACCTGAATAGTTAAGGTTGCTAGAAAATGATTAGTGATTGATTTCCCTTTGAAAACGGTTAATGTGCAAAAAGAACCTCAATGTTCATGAAATACGCACAGAAATTTGCAAATGTATATGGTCTTAATTGAAGAAAGTGTACTGCATATTTAACTTCTTTCTCATTTAATGAGTATTATCCATCCTTATTGACAGATAATTAGCAAAAACTAGTGTTAAAAGGAGGAAAAGTTTATAATTTTAGCGGGGTTGCTCCATACTTGGAGTAATTTTCATACAGGCCACTTCTCGTCCACACCTCATAATCCCCGATTAAATTTTCATGATTCGAACCGTCCAATGTGTTTAAAAGGTATTTTAAAGGGCTCCTTTTTGAAATCAGTGAAAAAAAATACCGAGAAGAGCTTGATCCGGGTAGTTTTTGATAAAAATAAAAAAAAGAAGTATATATGGAGTAGTTTTTATCAAAAACTGCTCGGATCAAGCCATTCCCAGTCAATTTTTTTATGATCTCTCGCATAGACTCTTAGAAACACATTTTAAACACATTGGATGGTTCGCAGTAGAAGATCCAGAAAATTCACACAGGGGGGTCACCTCTTAAGCATAACTTCGAGAAAAAAAAATTTACAGTCCAATATGCTTATAGTGACTACAAATCATGCAGTAAAATAATGGGTCACAAAACCTCTAATCAAAGATTAATCAAACTTATAATTAATTCTCTGATATTATAGATATGTACGAGATACCTGTTGGAAAAATAAAAGAAACCGACAATGATAGAGAAATGATCAATCTTTTCAGCAACTTTTTTATTTTAATCATCTACAAATCTCTTCAAATATGCTATATTCTAGTGCAATATAAGTACTTGATCGAACCTTTCAAGATAATTTTTTAAACAAATGCTCTTTTTAACAAACCATACAATATATACGATTAACATCACAGGGATAACAAACACATAATTATCAAACTTATCTTCAAAATTCATTCGGTACTTAGGGTCCTAAATTCTGAATGAAAATTTGAAAGGTTCAATCAAGTATGTGCAATTATCCGATTGACCTGATTTTTTAAAAGGCCAATCGAAAAAATATTTTATTATTATTGAACAGTTCGGATGTTTTACAAACACACACACACACACACAAAATTAGTGAGTACATTTCCTATTTTGCCCTTAAAAATAGATTCCTTTTTAAAAAATTAGTAGGTATTATTATATTGATAAGGGTAAGTAATGGAAAGTAGATGTAAAAGTTGTAAAAGTTGACATGAGAGAAAAATAGTTGGAATTCTCAGATAACACACTTAAAAAGAGACGGAGGGAGTAATAAGTCATGGGAGAATGAAGATAGTGTCATCAACTATTGAGTATGGGTTAGGACTCAGTATTTTCATCCCAATGTGTATATATATGCTACTTAAAATCTTCTCTCTCTTTTTTCTTTTCTTTCATTGTTTTGATTCAATATGAATATGAAGTAAGTTTGCATTTGAAATCAAGAACCGAAGTAGACAGCAGCATCATGATTCATGATACCTCCAATTATTACAAGTTAATTATGAAGATATGGTCAACAACAATAGTATCTGGTTTTTAAGTTTCACACAAAAGGAAATAATATATTCCTCTTCCTTTATACCCTCAAGCCCAATTGAGTTTGCTTTTGTTCACCCTATACCCGATCCACCCGAATTAATGGGCACAACTGCCATTTCCATTACTTCGGGGTGGTCAGGTTTTAAGATAATTTTGCACTGAACCAATTACATCGGTTTTGTACTGAACCAATTACATTCTGGGTGGATCTAATATCACGTGCAAGAGGGCTTTTAATATAGTACCTAATTTGAATATTGAGGTCAACATTGACTTTTCTCAGCTGAAAACGAAATCACGTGATTGAGTTAATTAATTAAGAGCATAATGTGAAAATCTGACTAATAAGTCTAATACAAAAACGATACAGATCAGAACATCAAATTAATTGGGGAAAATTCTAATGCCGACACAAGATGTCAAGATCTTAATGTCACTGATAGTTTCACATGGGGTCAAAATATTCTTTCCTACAGAGCATCTTCAATGATCTTCGTATCTCTATTTTAGAGACTAGACATAACAGATTGAACTACATATTGTCATTGAATTTAACCAACGCTGTCCTATCCATCAAGATTTTAAATAACGGAATCGGTATACGTAACACTAATAGGCAACAAAGGCAACAACTGCATTGTAATACTAGTATGTTAGTATTGGGGGTGTCAATGTATGCAACGACGAATATTTAAAATCTTGGTATGCACCCTTAAATTTGAAATTCATAAGCTTTGGATAAATGAATGAAAACAAAATCATAACAAAGATTTGGATCCGTGGTATGAACTGAATGTTGATTGATTAATTTTTTAAGCCCACACTTTAGTACGAATTTAGACGCTAATGTAATGAATTTATACACCCGTGGTATGAACTGAATGTGTGAATTCCAGGGGTGCAAATACACCCAAATAAAAATGTGTATATAGCCTGATATGTCATATTTCGAGGGTCTAAGACAAACTTTAGAGCTTCAATTTCTTTCAATTCAAAAATCAACAATTTTTCAATTTGCCTCCAAAATTAAAATATTTTTTCTCATTTTATATTTAACACAGATCTTGTTTTAAAGATAATATTGAGACCTTTTCAATAATATTAATTTTTTTTATGATATAAATGTATTGATTAGAAGTTATGTGCATTTGAAGATTAAAATCTTCATCCTCTCAAATAGATGATCATCCTCGCCATCCTATAGAGGACCAAAAATGGAGTTTTAGAATATGGGTTAGAGATGTTGTAATAAGGTAATTATCTCGGTCACACCAATTTTTATTATGTACCAAATGAAGAAAAAAGCACATTATATAACCATCATAGTCAGCGAAGTAATAAAATATGTCCGAATTAGTGTTCACAAACCTAATGGAGTACGGCGTAAAAAATTGGCACATTCGTTGAAGGATGAAGATATTATAGCACCGGATGAACTTGCTCTAACTATTTTGTGACTCACCAAATTCTCAATCCTCTGTTTGGTATAGAATTAAACATGAAGAATGATTACGAGAATACTTTAATAGATTCCCCCATCATATGTATGACCTTGAATACCTCAAATTGGGAATGATGCAAAGTGGCTATTTCCCTACATGCACAAAATATTCTTAAGAAACTTGACCAAATTTCAAAAGCAAAGATTTTCCCAATCATATATATATCCTTAGGTTTTCTTTTCCCATCTGACTAGCTCGTTGCTATAAGTATAGGATCCTGTTCTAAAACTGGTTATATATCATCCAAAAAATTCAAAAGGTTGAGACATATTGAATCTTACCAAATGACTTTTTGAGCCAGGGAGGGAAAGCTCACATAAGTGCCCTACAAATCTATTGAAACTAGTGATTGAAAGAAAATATGCAGATTTTGACAAGAATCCATTAACATTTATTTTTCTTTCTTCCTTTCTTCTTTTTCTTTTTTTTTTCTTTGTTCCTTTTCATTTAATGTATAATATAACCTTAAATGAAGAAAATAACAAGAGGAATCGAACCTAAAACCTCAGGTGGGAGCAAACCTCGAAGTCTCAAGACAAGACCACTTTGTCAACCCATTGGGGTAATGTATAAGATAACTTTGAGAGATGCTAAGAACAGAACCGATTCCGGACACAACACCAAACACAACTCTCACATACACGTGGGTCCCACATAATAAATGTGTGCGGGACACACGTGTGTGAGGAGTTGAGTTTAAAATTTGGGGGGGGGGGGTGGGGCGCAACCCCGTATTGTGCGGCCACTTTCGGTGCCGCACCGGCATCATTCCGACGGTCAGAGACATGCACCACGTAGAGCTCGTCGAGTAATACGAATGTAACAAAAATCAACTCGATCAGATATCGTTAAGTGCCTCATCGGAACACAGATAACTTGAAAAAAAAGGGGTTCAATGGTTTTCATCCAGTGTTTCAAGTTATCTGTACATTCCGATTTTTTCAAGTTATATATGTTCTAATGAGGCACCTAACGATATCCGATCGAGTTGATTTTTGGTAAACTTGTAGTACTCAACGAGCTCTACGCGGTGGACGTCTCTGACCGTAGGAACAATGACAACGCGGCCCTGACAGTGGCCGCACAGTACAGGGTTGCGCAGCACCCCCAAATCGTTGTGTTCAATGTTGTATCCAAATGATTTTATTCCTGTCATTTTTGTTTTACTTGTTTCACTTTTTTCTATTCCAATACTGTTTTACTTTCTTGAATTAAAGGTGGAACTGACTTACCTTTGAGAGAAGACCCCACAAACCTGATGAAACATTAAAGTCCAATCAGATTGAATTATGGTGCTTCTATTATGAAGGGTTGAGGTACAGAATGCCATGGATACAATTTTTATACGACTTTGATTGGAGCACTTTCACATTTCTACAAGTGGTGGTTGTTACAAATGACTCAAAAGAAAATGCGGGGCCTGCACTTTTAATCTTGTTTTAATTTGTTGGATTTTCATGTGCATAACTTGGGTTCAATGTTTTTGTTGACCATAGAATTATATCACAGCATAAATGAACATATCAAATCATCAAAATCGACCAATAGGACAATTGAATTCGCAATGTGTAACGAAGAGAGCCCCGAGGTTCAGTAGGACAATCTAGTTCACAATGGGAAATGGAGAATCACCATCCTTCCATCGATTGATCATTACTTGAGTTTGAGTTTGATCGAGACTCTCAACGCAGCCTCTCTCTCATTGAAGTGAGTAAAAACCCTCAAAACCTTCCAATATTTTCGAATACCCAGAAACAGATAATGAAATAAAGAAATTTCTGTGAATTTTATTCAAGTAGTCCAAGGCACAATTATGCCACATTGCTACGAAAGAATAACCTAACCAAAGGAAGCAGCAGACTAAATAATAGAATTATGGGAACATACCCACTTTCCTAACAAGAATTAATTTTGACCATTAGAACAAATTTACACCAAAAGCCACTAACCTAAAAATAAATCTACGTTCTGTTTGCAGAAAAAGGTTCTCCTGCCCCGAGACGAAAAACTCTCCGGCCCAAGAACCCCAAGAATATCACCATCTTGCGAATCGCCCCAATTTGAGGCCTGCACAAAGAATGTAGTTTTGTCATCTAAACTCAGGTTAATTTTTGTCGCTGCTACCCGAAACAATTCTTCAGTTTTTTTCCTGTTGTTAGAACCCCGTTAGAGAAACGAAATTAGCGAGATCTACTCAATGCAACTTGCTGTGCGGCCCAAGAACTGTCGGGCCTCTGACTTTAAATCGCTTTGGCCCAATCTCTACAGGGTGTGGCTCTCTTCTCATCGCCCTTTCCTCGGGTTGGATTTTCTTTAATCGCTTGAGCCCCTGTGGAAATATACACAACTCAGGTCACTCTAAGAGGGACAAACTTTTACTAGCACAGATAACTTGAAGAGATGAACAAGGTTAACGAGAAGAATTGAAGGCTTTGAGCACATATGAATGATACTACGACTATTGACTTCTCAACATAAATTACTCAAAACACAAATATACGAGGCACAAATTTTCTAAACTGCAAAACAAGCAACCAATTACCAAATATATCCCAAAAACAGATCATGTTCATACCCTTAAAGCTATATAAGAGGCACAAAATTTCACTCCTGATTGAACAATCATTTCCTCGGTATATGTTCCTCGAAGAATCAAATTTTTTTCACTTACCAAAAAAAAAAAGAACCAAATCTTTCCTGGAAACCTGACTAATAAACGCATTTAGTGAACAATTAAACCCCGTTTGCGTTTACCATTCCATGACCAATTCCGGATCCAAACATAGCCAACAGAACAGAACCGAATCTTTACAGCATATTCTATTTGCCCTAATAAGATTTCCCTTATAAGACCTACTATCTTCCCAATTTAGCAACATAGTGGCCCACAAGCGACTGATGATCAGAGTTTTCAAATCGGGATACGTATCGTGTATCCATTTTTTCGTTGTATAAATCGTATCGGGATACGTATCGCGTATCTTAAGATACGTTTGATGGAAAAGCAGGTGTTTCTAATGTTTAGTTAGACAAGATTTTGGGGGAGGGAGAAATAATTAAGGCAAGAGTGGGGAAGGAGGGTATTTATATCACACTTAAACTCAAAACTCTTTTTGGCTTGGTAAAAAATGGCTAGAACCCCTCCCTATTTATACTACTCCATGGAAGGATCTAGTCCAAAGCTATTTTCATATAAGACAAACTTTGAGGTAGATTCTAGAATTGCATATGTGACTAATTCTCACCAAAAAAAAATCTAGATATTTCACAAGAATATTGTAGAATTTCTAGAAGATAGATATTATAGAGCTTTTAGAAACTAGATATTTATATCTACTTCAATAATATCTTTCATCTTTGAACTTTGTCAATTGGGCTTATTTGGATTTTATTTTCTTGTGTCAAAATACTAAATCTAGTTCATGCTTCAACAACAATAATCATAATTAATATAAAATTAAAAAGCAGTTATACCTAAGGACATCACAAACTATACTTACATTTACAAAAAAAGTTTTTAAGATGCAAAATTTCAAGTCTCTCAAATGGGGTCTATCACATTCAGGCAATCTGTTGCCTTAGTTATGGAAAGAAAAGAAGAGTCCTTATATGATTCAAACCAAACACAATTGAAATATGGTTCTTTCTTCTAATCAAGCCCTACGTTAAGGTTGAATTTCTATCAAATGTTTGAATATCGCTATAATTAGATCAAACGGCTTAAGATTAATACTCCCTCCGTCCCAATTTCTTGGGCCTGTTTCCTTTTTTGGAAAGCTCAAAAAATTCTAGATATCTTTTAATTTATAATAGTTTTTATATTCAATATGGATCTTGTTTGATAGATCTCAATTAATTTTTTTAAACAAAAATTTCGAAATCATAAAAAACATTATAGATTATGAGATATAGACAATTTTTTGAGACATCGAAAAAGGTAAACAAGCCCAACAAATTGGGACGGAGGGAGTACATTTGGAGTTCCGCTTCTTAAAATAAGGTCCGACTTTTTTCCAATAAGTAATCATAGGATACGTACCAAATCAGGATATGCATATCAACCGTAGGATACACGATCATATCGTAGGATTTCTATACAAAAATGATACATGGTGCGATACGTATCGTTTTCTAAAGGAGATGATACGTATCGTGTATCGTAGGTTTTCAACAACTATGCAGTGATGATACTATCTTGGACCAGAAAACTCTATAAGAGCAGAACTGAAAGGTTCTATTTTTAGGTAACAACAAATAACATTTATAATCCACACTTAGCAATATTCTATAATATTTGTGGCAGCCCCGCCAATCGGAAGAACATTAATATATCCAATTGGGCATTTTTTTGTGGATTTAATTCATGTAGGCTACTGAGCTAGCAGGTCTTGCTCCATAATGAAAATGTTTTCTAGGCAAATTATTGACATGAGAGCTTTACTTACTGCAACTTCAGCGCATAATTTAATTGTACAATTCCACCACGCGAGTTTGAAAGGGGCCTGCAGTTTCCTAACTACAAATGCGGTACAACTAATTGATGAACTGAGCTAAACACGACAACGACTCAGAGAAACGTACTCTATTAGCTACTCCAGTTGAGTGTCAAAGGTGATAGGTACCATTTCCCATTATCTAACATGGTTGATTTTGTCATTTTAAGGACAAACGAGAACTTCATGGAGATACTGAAGTTTGAAAATCGAAGAGAGAAGTTCTAGTAGTAATTAATTAAATACCGAAAGGAAATTTTGATCAACAGTCAAACTTGAACCTTGCATTCTCAAGTCTAATGATATATACTTAGATTGCAAACTATAAGAACTTATCTATAAAATCAGATAGTAGAAGATATCCAAATAAGAAGATGGTTTTAAAGCTTTTCATAGGCTTTTAATGACAAAATTAATTCAGTTGGTTCATCTTCAATTCAAGCCTCCTCTCGATTCTAAAGGTGGATTAAGGTATTCTTACCTTCCTCATCCCCAGGACTGCAACTCGAGAAGTTGTATAGGTTTAGTCCAACCCAAGCTTAGCCCACTATTCATGAAAACACTTGCCCAATGTCCAACCTAAAAGGTAAAAAGGACAGACTAAACTTAAGTCCTGACATCACTTACGGAATGGGGACCCAAGAACCAGCCTAGTCAATTCCCAAACTGACAATTAAAGCAACATTGGTGGGTGAAAATAACTTCGACTGAAGAAACATGTAACAATATGCAGTACAAATCCAACAGTTCAGAACAATTGCAGATGCAATAGTGATTGGAACTATACCTGATTTTCGAAATTTGGAGAGAAGGCATCAATCACATTTCTCTGTCTCACTTTCACAGAAGAACGACGTTTAACTCTGAATATCTCCATATCAGACTCATCACTTTCCTGATTCAGAACAGGTATAACCCCTGACTCTTGAATATTACCTTGCTGGATGCCCAAACGTGAATCACTGATGCACGACTCTGAAGACTCATAAACAACGGAAGTTTGGCTGTGAGACCCAAACTCTGGTTGTTGGATCTGATAATCTGCCTTAGCAATCTTTGGGCTCAGATCAGAGTTTGTAGGGCAATAAGGGCTATATCCATCCTCTTCAGCTGTTGGAAACATTTTCATTAGAATAGACAAGTCATCACCACTTCTACATTGTTGTTGAGCCTCAGAAAATATATTTTCTTCATGCTCAAACCTCATGGAGACAGCTTCCAAATCATCAATATCTTGCCTTAAGAACAGAGTCAAATTCCCCCCACAAGGTAAGTCAAGCGACTTAATCTCTGCATTGAACAATCATCAGTTAGAATAACGATATAAACAAAGATTCCAATAAATTGAGTACAAGAAAATAAAGAGCAACATACCATGACGAAAGCATAGGGGGTGAAAGCAACAGCTACAATTAAGGTATGCTACATAACAATCACGCTTGCATATACTGCAGAGAATGGTTCCATGGGAAATTGGAGAAACACCGATGCATGCCCTCCTTTTCATTAAACACCAGCGAGCGCGGTGCTGGAATCGCATCAAATTAACAAAAGAAATCTTGATACTACGGTGACAGCTCAAGTCTGCAGATGCATAATTCGGATCGTCAAGTTCCAAATCCATGTGAAGCAGCATTGCTTCTTTGCAAAGGAGCTCTTCATGAGGAAGGAGAGGAATTCGATTAAGAAGTGCATAGCGTCGACTAGCAATAGAACCCAGAGGAAACCAATCACCAATTGCAAAGTTTACTGCTTCGCCGCAATTAAAACCTGAAAATTAAGAAAACAAGTGTACAAGTTAAACAATGCTGGTTCGGTAAACATGAAGTGCGCCTTAGCTCCGGCTTGGAGTATAAATCCAAGGGGACCACATATCCTACATTTAGTTAAAACTCAGTATTGTAAATATACAGCTGACAAGAAATACCCTAATATATTGGAGGATATGGTATTATTAGTCACATCACAATTTGTCCGATAAGATTACATATGAGATTATGCATCCCTTCGCAATTGGTCCAGTTAAAAAAACAGGCCCTAAAAGAATTGAGTGTCGGAAACAGAAGAGGAGAAGGACATGCCAAATTATTACCATGACTAAATCCTGCATGATATGCTCTGGGGAAAGTTACTACGAATTCCCCAGGCTTTTGCACAGCCTTGTAGACAGGGACGTCGTGTTCTACCAAAGTATTTGGTGGAAAGAAAGTTGTTTTCCCCAAAAGCACGTCGAATGCACCATCCTCTCCATCAGCCAATAGTATATCACGAGAATAAACATGCTCCCTGACCACCTTTTCAAAGTCTAATGCTGCATGACCAGGAACACCATACCAAGTTTTCGCCGCGCCACAGTGATGATAGTTGATACTGCAGGACAACAGAATATTACTCAATTTCTCTCTGAGCACAAAAATGAGCATTAAAATATATTCCGTTTATTGAATCATGTATAGTTGTATACCTATACAAATAGTGATCCTCCACATGCCAAGCAAACATACTAAATAGCATTCCTATATAGAGCATTGGTTCTGTAACTCCCTGAAAATGAACCCTGGACTGATCAGAAACAGAAGCAAGGCAGACGACAAAAAGAAAATCCAAATTAAGATGGGAGAATAATCACAGTACCGGAATTGTTGTTTCTAGAAGACGTAATATAGACTTCGGCAGCCGAGAAAGCTTCTGAAACAAAAATAGTAAAGTATGCATCAGAATAGGATCACATAAGTCAAATAACAAGAAAGAAGTCATGAGAAAACAAAAGGTCAATGCCGGCAAAAGATTACTACTACACAAAATTTTATGGGAGAAGCCCATTTTACCCCCTCGTGGTTCAGGCCTCCGTGGATTACCTCCCTGGATTTTGACTTGACCACAACCACTTCAAGGTTTCTGGATTAAAAAATACTGTTACTAATTCCATCCACTTTAACATTTTGTGTCATATACGCACCTAATCTTAAAATATTCTTTTAAAATCCATTTTCTTCCAAAACTAATGACAAGAATGCACTTAGAATAAAATAAACAGAGACATAAAACCTCCATTCACTGGCCACCATCGTCCTCTCACCCCTTTATTCTATTGTTCTACAAAAACCATAGTTCTGGCGGATTGTAAGGGATTTGGGGTTACTTATGGTAAAAACAATGCAATTAGTCATGAAAGAAGCTTTGGCAAAGCCACCAAATCAGGCGATCTAAAAGAATTGAGAATATTGTGCGTCAACTTTACACACACACGGGTATTTCGGAAACCATACGGCGGCTATGTGGTCAAGTAGAAAAACCAGGGAGGTGATCCGCACGAGGGGGTAAATAGAGAGGGTAAAATACAAACCATCTATAACTAGGTTAAGATGGACTTTCCCAAAAATAGAGAGGGTAAATAGAGAGGGGGTAAATGGACTTTCCCAAAAATTTATATGCCAGAGAGTAAATAGAGAGGGTAAAATAAAAACCATCTATAACTTAATAATATCACTAGGTAAAGAATTGGCAAAGCTAGAAGCGTGTAATCCGACAACGGACACCATGAAACATACCAAAAAAAACATAGACAAGGCCACAATTAAGAAAGAGAGGAATGAGCATTTGAAGATACAAAAAGGAAGAAAATAGGAAAACCCAAAAAAAATGTTGTAGAAGTAGGTTGGAAATTCTCTTCAATAACTATATAGAGAAGCTCAACCAGACAAAATAAAGGAGTGAGATGATGGCAAGATAAATCATCCAACATCCTTCAGAAGAGGATTGTCCATCAAGGAAAGTCAGGAGGGGGGAGGGTGAAAAGATCCAACACCTTTAAATTCCATTTGCTTTCTCCAAGCTGATCTTTGGAAGAAGATGAAAATGCACTTCCATCAACATCACAAGCATATTCTACGCTTTCAGTCTTTCCACAAGCTATTTCACGCCAAAATTCTTTCTCCAAGTACGTGGCAGGAAGGCATCCAGTACTACAGTATCTATGAGCAAAAACCTTATTCGCCATTTTCTCGAACTCACGAAATGTGTAATTTCTGAAAAACCAAAGTCATTCTCAAACACGGAAGAGATACAGTGAAAAGTTTTAGCTCCATTAAGTATGAAAACTCACCTCCCACTCTTGAAAAAGGTGACCGTGTCATCAGTATCCCACTCAGCGAGACGAAGGGGTTGAACTCGAGATGTAAACTTAAAACCTACTTTCTCCTTCATCAGCACTATACCAGCAGGAACAGAAGCACTCAAAGGGGAAACAATCTTGCATATACCTGAAAATCAGAAGCATGAATCAACGACAAGGTCATTGGTCCATTACCAATTCATTCATCAAAAACTTTTATAATAAATAGAAGTCATATCTGCATTAATAACAACTCCAAAATCAAACCGAATGAAGCTTTGTCCCAATCAATTGGGATTGGATACATAATTTATTTGGCCATCCCTCCCGGTCAATAGCTATAAGGGAGTGCGTGCACAATAACCCAAACAGAAAAGTAGCAGCACATAGTAATACCAGGGTCCAGTAGTAACAATAACTTGATGAAGAGGATGAATTATATTGATTGACGAAGTGTGAGGATGTAATAAATTGATGCCAGTCCTGATATTGCATTAGAATCGAAGCAATTCTGCTAGGCTAGCACATTTGACTTTAACAAGCTGATACATCTCACACTGCGTGCCTACATGCTAGTACCGAACCCCTAACATATGCGACACAATTCGAAAAACAACAGGAACATAGACAGCACATGTCCTGCCTAAATTCAATAACAGGAACATAGACAGCACATGCCCTGCCTGAATTCAATAAACCGTGGTTATATGTTCATTTATTGGAATGGCATGTGAAATGTAAAGAAAGAATGCAGCAAAACAAATGTCATTCTACTACCAAAACAAGAGTACGGTTTTCAGGCCTTAGAATAAATAAACATATTCAATAAGGAAAAGCAAACTATCGAATAAACAACCAAACAGGATACTGTTCCTATATGTACTATTATCCAGCAGTATCTACATATCTTTGTTTGCCAGCTTTCTCCTTTATATGATAAGATTTCCTTGCAGTACGCAATAAGGCAATCACAAATCCGGATCGGCAGACGACCTTTGAATTTTAAGCCCATGCAAATTCATGTAACAATGAAGTTGAGACCACACTCAAAATCCTAAAGAGGCAACGATGTGTTATTATCCAGCAGAATATTCTTATCTTTGTTTGCCAGCTTTCTTCTTTTATACATAAATTGCCTTCTAGTGTGCAATTAGGAATCAGAAATCCAGTTTCTAACCTTTGAATGTCAAGCCCAATCAAATTTTGTATGACAATGAAGTTGAGACCTTACTAAATATCCTAGAGGGGCAAAGGAGCTTGCAACTTTCGTTTAAACTCAAAATGCTCTAGCTGATGTTGGGTTTTTTGGGTTTTCTTGCAATTCCATAATGACAACAGAAAGTATACATTAAACATTCCAGAGGATCTGGTTGAAGGCAATCACATCTTCTGCATAATTTCATTATCCAAGTGTTCAGAGAACAAGGACTCCAGTAACTGTGACAAAACACAGCTAAGGAGCTACCCTTGGGGAGTTTAATCAATTACGTGGTGCCACTAAACCATGACTCAGTGCCGTTTTTGTATAACTGACTTCGAAACACTAAGAGTGAAATACCGTAGAAAGCACGAAGCATTTATATGTGCATCATCCATGTTCGCTTAGAAGAGACTTTACCATATCTTGAAGCTTCTGGAGCTATTTTTTGCAGATAAACCAAAGGATCCTGAAACTCCTCTTTACTTGGACTGTAAACAGGACACTCAGGAATTTTTTCAGTCCATTCGAGATCATTTAAGTCAAACTTAGCAACATTGCGCTTTGAAAAGGCATCATTCCCATTTGAAGCACCACCAAATCGAGAAAATGTATCTAGATTACTATGTAACCTCACACCGCATGATGCCGGAGCTCTCAACGCATCTCCTCCACTTCTAGTCATGTTAGTGACACATATATCGTCAGTCAAAGGTTTGGGCTTTATATGCTGAAGCCTTTTACGCTTCAAGAATTCTAATTTAGCATCTCTGGAGCTACAAACCCTTCTTTCCACCTGAGAAAAACAGTTCATATATAAATCCAATCAGAAACCTTTTACATAATCAACACCAATATAAAGAAAATAACAAAGCAATTTGATAAAGCTGCCAATGGTTTCACTCTAAGAAATCCTCAGCAGAGTCATAAGATTGCTCCACCACTATCTTGAAATATTTACTTGCTGGCATTCCACAATTTACTTTTGAAAAATAGGTAATGACAATACCAAAATCAATTAATAACAACACATTTGCTATCATTTCCATCATATTCAGATGTAAAACTCTCATCTCTTTGTCCAGCAGCAGCTGTAGTACTGTACTGCAGTTGTCATTCTTTCCAATAATAAAACTGGCACAAATGGCAATGAGCAATGTCTAAATACATTTCAAACTCACCACGTAATTAGGAATCTTTTACATAACCTAGGACTCACTGCAGATTGTACAGACTGCACCACCATAGAAAAAAAAAAACAAACAAGTGTGCCGTAAGAGAGTGGGACTAATACCCATCCCACACACATACACATCTTGAATGCTTTGTGAACCAAGTGCACTGTACAGTGCACCCCTCTCGCCTTTATTGGGAGTATACCATTTTCTTAACACAAAAAGATGACCTCGTATGTATAATCTTCAAATTCTCCAAACAATGCCCACTAGTTTCTCCCTTCTCCACCTTTCCCTATACCTGCCTGCCCATCTGCCCTCCCTATGAATCAACACCATCTCTCACGATTGATGCTTCCCACCTAGCTCCGACCCATACCACAGATATCCTCTTCAAAACTATCAAATTGAAGATGGAATTATAAAATAATAAAAACACAAAACAAAAACAAAAACCTGAGCGTAGCATGCAAAAATCCAACCCAAAACCATAGCTATACTTCGCTGATTGAACCAAGAATGCTGAGCCTAGAGTACAATTCAAGTTGTTGATTTAGACATATATTAGGAAGAATACATATCTCTACTTTCATATAAACTAGGAACCTAATAATGTGGGAAAAAAATTTGTTCACCCTTACCAAAAGAGGGTGAACAAAACCCTCACTATCATTGGTTGAAATGGTGTGGGGTCCACCAAAAATGGTGTGGATCTCACCACAAAGTGATGTCATGCTTACCAAAAAGTGTATTGATTCCGTGGACCCCACACTATTTCAACCAATCAGGGCGAGGGTTTTGTTCACCCTCTTTTGGTGAGGGTGAACAAATTTTTTTACAATAATGTGTGTGTGGTGGTGGTGGTGGTGTTGTGTGTGTGTGTGTGTGTGTGAGAGAGAGAGAGAGAGGGCAATTATGGGTGGGTTTAGCTCATCAAATCAAAGAATGAAGATGAGGATATTAAAGTAAATTACAAGTCAGGTCAATGGATGTCGAAGGTGCACTTTCATACGAACCACAAAGGAGTTTTAAATGAACTATATAGGAATCCATTTCCGAGTTCAAGAATAAAAAATGATACATACTTGTCATATGTTTTTTCCTCATTAAGACAGCGCAATCATGTCACAAAAATATCCTCAAAATTTTCTTACTCACCAATGCTTTTTTTTTTTCATGTGCATGTTTCTATTCACTCGACATCGTCAGTAACATTAAGGAATCACGAGACAATTTCGTTCAGAATGTACAAAGCAAAGGGGAAAATATGATTATGCAAGTATGCACTGGAAATGGAAACTAGTTTTACCATTACAAGCTTAATATTCGTATAGATGTGTGGTACTCTTTTCAATAATATAACACGTTGAAAGCAAAATACAATGTCATAGCCAAATTTATCATAGACCGAAGATCCACTCCGTCATAGAGAGGGGTAATCGAGAGGAAGGACTTCACTGGAAGGATGAATGACAAATGGAGAGGGAAAAAAAAACGTTTTTCCCTCTTATGTGTATGGTCTACTAGCAAGGATTCAAAGCCCACTAGTTATTGTTTGGTGGTGTGATAAGGAGGAAGTTCAAAGAAACCTCCACATAGTTATTGTGAACCTTAAAGCCCTGAACATAAGATGCCACACATATGCTGGGCAGATTAGTTTCTGCACACTACATCTCCACCTTACACGCCTACGGGGAAAAAAGGAATCACCACCAACTCCCCATCAGCAACCCCCCTTTCTTTTTTTTCCTCCTTTCCTCCATCACAATCTACTTCCTATCAAGCAGAACACAATGTTTGAAGAATTCACAAGGTTAGTAGAGTGTGTTAGATCAAGCATCTCAAGGTGTTCATTCATCCTTCTCAACTTAACATATGACCATTCAAGACATACATAGGCCTACACACGATATATAAGTAGCACCATCAAGATGTCCGAATTATTCTCAGCAAACCTATAAACTTTTAATATTTAACAATGGATAATACACTTTTGCAGGTCAGCGACAGCAGACAAATTGTGGCTTCAAATAATTTCTAACTAAAAACTATGAATCCCAACACACAAAATTGGGCATTCAACAAGATGCTATAGCAGGGATACCATCATCCGTATCTTTAAACTATTTGGACTTTTCCACTTGACCACTTTAGCCAATGATTTATTCTCTCTTTCACAGAAACAGAAACGGTGCGGCTGAAAATTTACTTCCTACCATATCATGACACAAATAACGAAAAAATCCAGAAATAAAAAATTAATCAATTGAAACAAATTTTTTTTAAAAAAAATACCACTACCAAAAAAATCCATGAAGTAACAGAAAATTTCTAAATGCCAAAATAGGATAAAGGCATCCACATCTTTCTAGAAGCATTAAGTGAATTGATCCAGGAAACTCAACCGATCAAAGAACCATGAAAAGATACCAAATCGTAGTGATTTGTACCTATATTATATTATATTATATCTTCATAAAAAGAGAATGAGAAACAGAGCGAGTAAAAGGCATTAAGCAAATCCATGAATGAGCAACAAAATTAAACTTACTATTGAGGATCCGAGAAAAAGAAAATGCATGACGGAAAAGTAAATCACATACCATTTCATTCCGAAGCCCTTCTCTATGAGCCTCCGTCTTGTTTCCCTTCGCTAAACGAACAAATAGCAAAAACCGAATACCAAACACTAGGCCACAATTTCGGCCATGAGAGATCCAAAACAAGGTCTCAGGCTCACCACATTCTCGCGACTCACCGTTTACCGAGTCAAACTCGAGGATCGGACCGATTCCACCAACCGAGCCACCAACTCCACGCGGAACGAACCAACACTAATTAAAAGCAAAAAGTTGGGCGAGAATTGTACCGGAGAGTTTCAGCCGGAGAACAAAAAAAGATTTCCCGGCGAGAAAAACCGGCGTCACGGCGGAAAGCAGTGATGTATGCTTCTAGAGAGAGAGGAAGAGTTGTTTAAAGAGAGAGAGAGAGAGAGAGAGGAACAGTAGACGAAACTATGGCTTACGAAACCCGAAAAAGTGGAAAGAGAGGATAATTTATAGATTTATAGAGAGAAGAAGAAGTAATTGTTAGGTGTTTTATTAGTTGAGAAACTAATTCCAATTTGGTATGGACAAAAGAACAAAAATAAAAAATAAAAAAAGAAAAGAAAAGAAAAGGTAAAAGAAGCGTTGGAAGGAAAGTGGTGGTTGTTAGGTTGGTTCAACCAAACGACTTCTAGCCGGCCAAACGCGTTCCCATTTCGTTTCCCAAAATACCCCCGAACAAAACCAGAATTACAAGCTGAGAAGTTGGTTGATTGGATGATGCGAAGGTGTTTTGGTCAATTAAACGAGGACGGCATTACCGAAGAGGTGTTTTGGTCAGAAGACAGCGTTTGGGAAAGCGGGCGGGAATAATCACGTGCATTATCGCCTAACAGTAGATCGGTGTGCGAATTAGGCGAATCGGGGCCGTTGATCGGTTTTGTCAGCTTTCTCTTTGGACGGTCGCCGAGCACGGGACCACATTTCCATTAACTGTGATGTTCCTTGCACATAGTGTAGCGTAACTTTGACCTCACATCTCCGTCACTTACTCATATTACTGGGTATTCCCTTAATTAAAAAGACAGTAATCGCCCTCGTCGGTTACATTTTCAAGGGGTAAAAATTTATGACACAACACGATAACACGATATAAAATTAATAGGTTAATGTGAGTATTTATAACATGAAACACACATATAACACGATCCTGAAACACGATTAGAAAACAGGTCGAGTTCGGGTACAACACTCGGCCCGACTCTTTTTTTTTCTTTTTTCGGTCAGTTACGTTGGGGGCATTTTTCGAGAATTGGCGGATCAACCGTAATGAAGTTTCCGTAACGTGGGGGTGGGAGAATTAAATAAGGGCAGGAAACGTGAATGAAAGGGGACGGACGAAGGAGATCTCGAAACGTGGCTGAACTGGCGTAAGGAAAAGACACGTGGAGGCAGGTGATGGAAGTGGAGGGCAAAACAAGACAGGACGGAAATAGCTGGCGGTTACAGCAGGTTTCACGCGCCCACCTGTGACCGGCCCCAGCTGTCCGCTTTCACGAGAACCCACACACACAAACAATAGAATAGACACTCTCTCTCTCTAGACTTTTCTCTCTCTATACATATAAGCATTGTGTGTGTGTGTCTTGTTTTTGCTGCTATTGGGTGGGTTGTATTTTTAGCTTTTTGATACGCGGAGGTTGGTCTAATGATTAGGTTTTCAACAGTCAGCGAAAACGAAGGGCAGAAGTACTGAGTATTTGGTGTGTGGTCATGTGGAGGTGTGAAATAATAGGGAGAAAGAAGGAGGAGTCTCGTATCTGTTTGGTTCTTGAGACTGAAAAGTAGTATTTCCTCCGTCCGAATTTATTAGTTCACAAACATATTTTTTTAAGTCTGAAATATTTGTCTATTTGCAAAAGTTAAAGGGTAAAGTATGGAGAAAATACACAAAAGTTATCGAAAAAAAAGTAATAGAAAAAAAATTAAAATCCCCAAAATAGACTAACAAATCCGAACGGAGGAAGTAATATACAGACTCTTTGGCGGCTCGGCTCTAGTAGTAGTATGTTTCTTGTGTACAATAGTGGAGGAGAAACAGTACCAGTCAACAATTTCAAAGCGAAAAGTCGCCGGCTAGGCGGCTGGGTTTCGGCTAGTAGGCTCCCTTAGCTTAAGTACATTCCCAAATTAAAAGTCAACAAATTTACCTTAAACTGCAGGGGAAAAAAAATATACTGTAGTAAGTTACAGTAACACGTTGGAGCATCTCCAACGCATGTTCTTTTCTTTAAAATGAAGAGTGAAATTGACATATTAAGGAGAGATTTTATCATTTATGTCATATTTTCCTTAAAAAATTATACTGTTTGGAGGGACTCAACCACTTTTTTGTTACATCCACTCTTTAAATTTAATTTTGGTTCTTTAAATTTGAAGAGCCAAAATTAAATTTAAAAAATGGATGTGACAAAAAAAATGGATGGGTCCCTCATAACAGTATACATTTTTGAGGAAAAGTGGGCATAAATTATAAAATCTCCCCTTAATATGTCACTTCCACTCTTCATTTTAAAGAAAAGAGCATGTGTTAGAGATGCTCTTATAACTTGCTATCACGACTGCGGATTCAAAAACTAAAATGAGAATTTTAAAATCTATCTACCAGGCTATTGTTAAGATTTAAAAAGTATATTAAAAGATATAAAAAAAACGTATAGAAATGTGTAAAAGTATACAAAAAAATTTAAAAAAAATACATTGGAGTATGTATTCTTTTTGTTTCCTTATTGTGAGTATAGTGCGCTGTGAATAGAAGGACTCAAAAGTAAATTTCGTTGGATAAAAATGTTGTTATTCATGGAATTTTTTTTATTGCTAGAAGAGCATCCTCAATGGACTAACCAAAACCAAAAAACTTACTAATGTTAGCAATATTTGTTCAAAAAGTACTCACATTGGAATTTAGCAACTCCTTAGCAACTAACCAAATTAGAGATATAGATGAAGTAATTTAGGAAGAGTGGGAAAGTGGAGAGATAAGGGAAAAAAATTAGAGATAGTGTAGTTAGATTAGGATACTAACATAGGTACATGTATGTATGTAAGTGTATTTATATATCTCCTAATAAGATAATTAAATCCATGATTAAGCTAATAAATCCTACTATTATTATTATTATATCTTTTTTTATTAAAAAAACGATCCTTTACATTAAATACTAATACTTGACCCGTCCTTCCATCCCTGATTACCTAAAAAGGAAAAATTACGACATCGTAAGCCACTGCCTATGTGAGTTATTGAATTATCAGAATTACATTGTCTACCATGGAATTTAAAATTCTTTTCATCAAAACAGAAATATTAACGTCAATTTTTCAAGGTTTGAACTATAACGAAAAGCATAAATAATCTCGTATATAACATAGCATTTCATGAACAATATGATATAACATCCAACGATTACCGCCAGCTATGAGGGAACGACCCCAATATGACATGTTGAACTGATCAATTCAATCGGACACCTGGCTGTTCCCCTTTCCATTTTGCCCTTATAACACTGTTCTGACTAGTATCTTTAACGTCCCCTAGATTTAGGGACATCGTTTGCATGTATTGATAATACTTGCTTGATAAAATGTGCAAAACATCATAATTCCGTGGTAAATTTGCTAATAAGAATTTCATATGTTAAACAACAATGTAACTGGGATAATTCACAACTCACCTTTTTGCATCTTAAACCTATCTTTTGATTTATTGAAACATACCGGGTCCTGGTTTCTCTTTCTTCCCTTTTTTTTCTTTTATGTTTGGTGTGGTATATGTGTGGCCTAATGTGTGATATGTGTAGCGTATACGTGGAGTGAAAATGCCTATTTATACTTATAGAGCCTAAATCTAGAACAATCTATCTGATCTAGTGTATCTTAATTAACTTCCCCTAAGATCTAATCAAATTTGTACATAATCTAGTGTATTAATTATAATCTAACAAAATCTAATGAGATCTTTGCAAATCTCATGAATATCCCAAGTCAGGAAGCCAAAACACCTATTCCGGATTGTCCTTTGCTTGCACGCCAAGTTTGTCGCCTCGCAGCGACTCGTATCTCATTCCTGTACTGCGATGCTGCTAACAGGGTAGAAACGATATCTAAAACATTTTGACAAAATTGATAGATACACCAAAAAGTGCGCTATTTAAAAATTTTCTTTTTTGATAAGCTTTAAGTCGCAAATAAATATGCTTCCTAAATCCTAACGGTAAGCCTAAATGTTAAATTCTATTTTTATAATTCTTTTCATTGTTTTATTTATTAATAAAAATCGGGGTGTTACACGATCCATACAAATCTTTCATCTTTAGCCTGTTCTCATGCCCATGGTTTCAATTCATCAAACCAAAGCTCTAACCATTTCTCCTTAATACTTACATCTCTTAGTTTCCTTGTTTTGGAAAGTTAAGATGATGAATCTTCCCCCAATTGGTTTGATTTGTAAGTCTTTGATGCCTTTCTTTGTAAAAACTTTTCTCATATCCTTAAAAGACATTAGTCTTCTCATTCTACCAATAGCACTTCTGTACAACCAACCATAACCTGCTAGTTGAAACTGGCTATATACTATCCATTATCTCAAAAGCCATATTATTTTCTCCACTTCTTGTTGCTTGGACGAACGGTTTGCCCACACCATTATCCCTGTGGATGGTCGCGGAAAACGGCCCACGCTGTTTGTTTTGAAAAAAAGGCGATTTTAGGGAAAAAGAAAATTTTAGAGTCGCCACCCGGGGTTTTATTTTTGGAAAATGTTAGGTACTCGAGAAATCGTTTAGAAAAATGTGACTCTTTTGCCGCTGAGAAAGGGTTTGATCTGTGAAAAATTAGAGATTTGGGTTCGGGAGCCAGGTTACCCGCGGGGAAGGTTTTGTTTGAAAAATGCATCCCGCCTGCCCGGAATTTTCCGGCCTCTACTAAATATTTGTGGGATTTTTATGAAAAGCTTTTACTACAAACTTTATTCATATAAGCAATATATAAATGGAGGAAAACAATACATTTAAAGAAGTAAATAATCAGAACGCATGAATTGACATAAAATAGTAAAAGACAGGGACATAATAGCAAGAATAATAAATAAAAGGGGGAAAGTGTGATAAGTGCATACTAGTTTTTAAAAGAAACAGAGCATCCAAATTGGAAAACGGAGCGTTGGATTGGGTTTCATCACTTATGCCGTATGGCATGGGTGATTATGCCACACGGTAGACTTAAGCATGCCGTACGGTATGACCATCCATTGTGATTTTCAAAATTTTGGTTTTTGGCAGTGAACCCAAAACGATTTGCAAGGCAATTTTTTTTTTCCTTCTCAATATACCAGAATAAGATTCGACAAAATGTATCTCATGACGGTAACGTCACACAACAATCGATAATGTCGTGTAACGAATACCCGAGAGACTTGTACCTTACTGGAACATAATTACCCGAGCTTAAGGACGAGCAACAATGCTCTCCTTACACCCGAAAATACCCCTCAGGAACGCCAAGCTTGATTTTGGAATGGAGAAGCACGATTTATACCTCGAAAATGGATCGGTTGAACCGAGAGTGAGAGCTATACTTCTGGGTTTATAGGATGAGGTTTATGTGTGGCTTTTTAGGCTATGTATGAATGAGAGTAGGGTGGATGGATGTGTGTAGTAGCAAAGTTTTGCAAGGCAGAGGTTTCACAATATTTCTTTTGATTTCGGTTGATTTGTACGTCTAGCCAGCTTCACAACCGTTCGGATGAGCTCGGATTTTATAGGCATGGAAGTTTGG
>JAXBDA010005443.1:7980-24437 GCA_036023075.1 Gaultheria prostrata
ATGTTGTCCCTTGAGGGACAACACGCCCCCGGGTCCAATGCAATTTACAAGACGCGGGCCAATGATCATGTGTATCTGTGTTTTTAGTAAGTTGGAACCTGAATCATGTGTCTCTGAAGCATGTTTCCTAGGTAAAAACACCATATGAACAATCATTGATTTTTTAAAAAAAGAAGGTGACCACCAATGGTGGTAGCCTGGTGGGTAGAGTGCCTCACATTCCCAGAAGAGATTGGGTTTCGAGTCTTGCCAGTGGCAAGGGAACGTGAGGGTCCACACTTATGCTCACTTGTACCTAGGTGGTGCCTTTGTGACAGTCTGTCCTCATGAACAGTAGCTATGACTCGAACCGAGGACAGTAAGTCAGTAACTATGGCTCGAACCGGATATTTCACTGGTGGGTCTGGAGCCCCTATGATCACGGCCAAGGGGAGTTGCTATGCTAATTGCCCCCTCCCACCCTTTCTTCGGATAAAAGAAAAAAAAAAGTTTGATCTATTTAAGATTGTGTTACTGTTGCATAATTTTATGTCTTTGTGACAGATCATGGATAATGATATTAATATAGTCGAAATTTGGTGGTATTTTACACTTGTTTATCACTTCGCTAACACACATCTGACACGCCGGCCTAATAGGTGGCTACAAAAGCACACTTAAACTATATTTGAAGTTTGTTTTGTTTTGTTTTTTTTTTGTTTTTATTATCGGTGGTGTTTTGGCAAAAATAAATAAAATGATTATATATTTTTGTCTTTATTCATTTTTTTTTTTTTTTGCATTTGTTAGTTTTGCGTTGATGTTTTGTGGATTATTGATTCTTCTCGACGAGAGAAATTTAAAGAGTAAAACATATTACAAAAATATTTTAAAAGTTCACTAAAGACTAAAATATTCCAAATTTTGTGGATTATTAGATTATTTTTGTCTTTATTCACAAAAAATTTAGTTTAGTTAATAATTTTTTACTAAAGACAACCATAATCAAAATATAGTAGTAGTATTTGTAAGGATTTGCTAGGGTTTCCGTGTATAACAGGGCATTAATCTCTTTATTTCAGCAAGTTTTAATCAATCAATACAACTTCGAGATTTTCTCTCTCTTTTCTTGTGGATTTAAAAACTCTCGTGGATTCGAGAACTTATCTTCGTTTGGACTAGTACGCTAACTAGTCTCTCGTGAATTTTGCTGCATCACATCAGCTCGTACCCAAACCTCCAAACACCTAAGTATTCGTATACGATCAATTGAACTAGAAGCCCAAGTCACAAATGTACATTTTGTTAAAACATTCGGAATTTGTTAATTAATTACAACAACGGACAGGTTGCATCATTCAGATGATTCCAATTTCCAGATGAACCAACATGAAATCAATCACATGTAATCAGAGCTCTACGAGCCTATTAACCACACCTATCATAAAATTCTGAAACAAACTTTTCTCCAAAGAGCAATCCTCATAGGATAAATTATTCAATGTCAATGGGAGAGCATGAATATGGACCACACAATGTGTGAGGTCCACTCTCGCATGATTCAAATTCGTGTTCAACCTTGCCCCAAGGATATTGAATAACACCTCGTCTCCTCTAATAGATGGGCTAAACAGTACAATAATAAAGTGGGCGTGTGAGGTAGGGATGGCAATTCCACCCAAAACCAATGGATACCCGAACCAAACCGACCCTATCGGGCAGGTTTTTTTTTATTTTTTCCTACCCATGGGGCGGGTTTGGTTTTCGAAACATGATACCCGGCGGGTTTGGATTTGGGTTTGGTCTAAGCAAGTATTCGGCCAAACCCATACCCAAACCGAAACTGAATCCAAACCACTCTATATAGTATTACTTATAGATAATGTTGTTGGTTCCTACTTTTTTAAAAAAATTCCTTTGACGTTTTCTCGTTGGTGTGGGTTAAACACATTAAAAAAAATTATTATTTAGTTATTTCCTTTGATTATGTTGGAATTTGGGTGTTTAAATGGTAAAATAATATGGCATGTTGCTTTATTATTTTAATATATAATCTTTTTCCTTCACATGTTCATTAATGGAACGAATACTATTGCGGGTTTGGTGCGGTTCGGATAAAATCCAAATCTATATGGTTTGGTTATAGTCCACTAAAAATCATACCCATCGGATATCGGTTTGGATTTTGGTATAGATAAATACTTTGGGTTTGGGTATGGTAATAGCAAAACCCAGATCAAACCGATCCATTGCCATCTCTACTGTGGGGTGGTGATGCTCCTGAAGGTAAAATTTCGCCTGACCTCTGGTTCGCTTGAGAACCTTGCGTAATCTTCACAAGGAACAACGCCGTTAGCGTCTTAATCGGTAGGTCGTTTGATCAGAAAGACACTCTAATGATCTAGTGAGTGGAGGCTATATAGAGGAGCAAGCCAGTAGAAATATTGAGAGAGATGATGCAACCCAATTTGAGAAAATAATCATCTACACTCACAGTGAGCCATTATACTTCTTAACACCCCCTCAAACTGAAGATGGGGCCAGAGAAGCACCAATTTGAGCAGTGGTACCAGTTAATGTTATGAACCTGAATTAACTTGGATGCAAATGTTTCCCTAATAAAATGGTAATCCACCTCAATGTGTTTGGTACGGATTTGGGGTGGGTGATATGCACTGTGTTGTGCATTCCTCGGCCGTCCGATCATGTTTTGAACGATGGAGCCAGAGAAGCACCAATTTGAGCAGTGGTACCGGTTAATGTTATGAACCTGAATTAACTTGGATGCAAATGTTTCCCTAATAAAATGGTAATCCACCTCAATGTGTTTGGTACGGACTTGGGGTGGGTGCTATGCACTGTGTTGTGCATTCATCGGCCGTCCGATCATGTTTTGAACGGTCTGAATGCATTATGCAATTTTAATTTAATTTCGATTTACTTTTATAGGTAAAAAATCAAAACACATCCGGACCGTCCAAAACACAATCGGACGGCCGAGGGGTGCACAACACCCACCCGTTTCCGTTTGGTATGAGCATGAAAGATCGAATTACTGATTAGGCGGATAACCAAAACTGATTAGGTGGATAATCAAAATTGGTTTAGCTGCCACCAAATTTTTTCCCTAAAATTAGGCTTGGAATCAGTGTTAAAAATTTATAGAGAGAGTTTCTCCGAAAAATTTGGCATGAAATTGATTGACCAAAATTGATTAGACGGAAAACCAAAATTGAGTTAGTTCCTTCCAAAATTTTCTCTTAAAAATTAGGCACCATAACCAAAAAAAATTCAAACTTTACCGTAGTGCATTTATATAAATCCCCATCTCTCAATCATAATCCTACATTTTCCCCTGCTACCTTCTGTCTTCCTACTTTTTCTCCTGACAAACCAATTCTTTTTTTTTTTGCTGATTTTTTTTGTTTTTTGTTTTTTTGGAGCTAAGAACCTCTATTTCTCTCTCACGATTTTGGACAGAGGATTGAATTTTTTTTATTGATTCTATGCAGGTGAATTTTCCATACTTGGTGGAGGAATCATTTTGGAAGTTGGAAAGAGCATTTTTTTTTTTGTTCGAACATCCTTGAGTTTGTGTGTAAATTTGAGAGAAAAAGTAGGAGTACATGGATTTTCTCTTTGTCCTTTTTCGCCTCTCACTTGTAGAACAATAAATTTTGACAGATTGAGACAGTAGGGGTCTATTCAACTAATGGAAGGAAAGGTTAGGAGTAAAATCAAATTTTTTTAAAGTTTGGGAGTCTATTAAATATTGAGGTCAAAGTTTGAGGGGCATTTTTCCTTAAAAATACTTAGGGAAAATAAACTTCATATGAAATAAGTACAATCATTTGGGAGCATAAATACCCAAAATCGATAACCATAACAATAATTCAATTTATACGTAGGCCTAACAACTATATGGTATATGGACCTACAAAAGTGGGGCCCTCAAAATTGGTAAAAAATCAAGGGCCTAGAGCGGTGGCTTTACGAATTTTAGCTCAAAGCTGGCTCTGCAGCGTCGACTGACATCCATGACATATGTAGCGAGTCGGCTAAGAGTATGTGGACGAATTGTGTCTTGTGAATTATGTGGGTTGCCCCGCTAGGATTCGGGTGATGGAATGTTGTGAGCCCACCCGTAGTTGTTTGGATCATTACATTCGGACCTATGTCGCTGTTCGGATCACTTCGTTCAGATCCGGATGAGCCATTCAGCCTGGCCCAGCGGGTAAGCCTAGGAAGGGTTGATCCACGTGAACCTTATGGCCCCGTTCGGCTCACTTTGAACCTCAAAATGTTTGGTCCAGCACAGGACCCACATGAATAACTAAAAGTGTCCACCTGTTACATATTGTTGAGAACTTCAATGTCGTCAAAAAATAAAAAAAAATAAAAAATGTCATCCTATTTGTTTGCTTCATTTTGTAAACTAGGTTCAAGGTCTCGTGCCTAGCACAAGTTTTATGCCCGTGTATTTTAATTCAGATTTTAGGGACTCAAATGCGTAAGCAACAAATTTTAGGGACTCAAATGCGTAAAGCAACAACCTCCAGGGACTCAAATGCGTAATTTAGCAATACATAGCCAAAAGACCAAAAGGGCATAGCATTGTGGCAAAATTACAAGAAAACCAATAGGGCAATTTCCAATCGGAGGGTAAAATTGGCAAAATGTGGCATTTGACCAAACACAAATTTTTTTTGGCCTATCTTTTATAAGTCTCCGGAGGAGGATATTGGAAAACATTATTGGGAAATGCTCTTTAATTATTATCTCCACAAAAAAAGTGGATGTGATGCGATGACACAAATCAAATCTTATCTCTTACCTCCAAATTAATGCTAACCGTTTACAAAAAAAAAAAAAATACAAAAAATACAAAAAATACAAAATTGACCCTTCAATGAGAAAGAATCTGCCTAAGAAAATACAAAATTAAAATAATGGCAAATGCTAACTGTCTAGCTGATGTCCCCGGGGGCACAAGTTTGAGCGTACTAAATGAGTTAAAATGTTGTAAAGCTTTGAATTAATTAATTAATTAATACATTGTTAAACGAGAACTTCACCAACTAAGAGCATCTCTAACACTCCTCTCTACTCTGCCTATCCAAAAGAATAAAAAAAGTACAATTTTTATTTTGCTTATTCACCTTTTCATCTATGTATTCCACTTAATTAACACTACTCTCTATTTTGCTCTCCATCCAAACTAATTTGGGTTTGTGCTTTTGACTTACTTTGGGCTTGTGATTGTTTAAGAACTTGAGCTCATGAATTTATCTTCGTTTGAGCTCATAATGATTTTTTTTTTTGAAATAGTGCACCCAAAATATTATTGTTTTTACACATAAATTCATATTCAATATTGGTCTTATTTGATAGATGTCCTCGAGTAGGTTTTAAAAATATTTAATTTTTCAAAATCAGATATGAAGAATAAAAGTTATAAATATTTTAAGTTTTAAAAAATATAAAATGGAGAGAGAATAGTGGGGGAGAGAGAGAGAGAGAGAGAGAGAGAGAGAGAGAGAGGGAGGAGATGAATAAGCTAGGGGGAGTGACCGACGGAAAGTCAAGAGGCCAAAGTGCATAGGGGAATAGAGAGTCCATTCGAGGAGTGAAAATTGGTTTTGGGTAGTCGGACTGTCGGAGTAGCCAAGAGCGAGAGCCTCTTCGAGATGCTCTATACTGATTGACGTCACTAAATATTTAGTGTCAAATCTACTCCAGGTTAAAGTATTTTAATGTTGTTCATTTCTCCTTTATTGGCCAGTTTCCCATTTACTAAAAACTTTAGTTTTAGCACCCCGATTTTCATTGCTAAAAGCAGAAGGCTCATTTTCGCAACTTGCTTTTAGCACCCTGATACTTATTGCTACAAGCAGAATGGTCATTTTAACAACTTGATTTTAACAAAAGGAGCATGTGAGAGAATATTTTTCTTCAGCAACTTAACTTATCTAATGAAAAACAAAAGTGATTTAAACAACCAAAGTAAATTCAACTTTTATGAAAAATATCATTTTAGCAAATGGAAAAACACTGCTTTTTGATTACAAAATAATCAATGTGCAACTATAAATTTGTTGCTTATGATTAAACTAATGTCACGGGGAATTTATTAGCAGGACCGTAAATTAATTTCCCATATACAGTGCACTTCCAGTCCGGACGTCCGGATTGGAAGAAAATCCGGACCTCATAGTTTTGGTCACTTTCCGGACCAAATCTCGACGATCCGAACCGTTAGATGTGTTTAAAACGTGTTTTTAAGGTCTAACGCGAGGATTCATTAAAAAACAAATACTCAAAAGGGGTTGATCGGAGCCGTTTTTGTTAAAAACGCTATATAAAAACGCTATATATAGCGTTTTAAAGCATTTTAAACAAAAACTGCTCCGATCAACCCCTTCCTAGTGTTTTTTTTAACGAATCCTCGCGTTTGACCTTAAGTTGGACCTTAAAAACACGTTTTAAACACATCTAACGGTTCGGATCGTCGAGATTTGATCCAAAACTATGAGGTCCGGATTTTTTTCCAATCCGGACTGGAAGTGCAGCCGGTTCCTCTCACACTTAAAATAACACCTCACTCTTCCGGGCCCTGCTGTGGAGTTCTGAACCGTTGATCTTGCTTAAATAAGTAAACTAAGAGGTCCTGCAAAATTTCAGTTCAATCGGATATCGGTAAGTGTTTGATTCAAACAGTTTAAAAAATATTGTTTCCTGTCACGGTTTTTGCAAAACTGGTTGGATCAAGCACTTTTCGATATCCGATTGAGCTGAAATTTCGCAGGACCTCCTATTTTACTCATTTAAACAAGATCAATGGTTAAGAACTTCACAGTGGGGCCCGAAAGAGTGAGTTCCACAAATTTATGTGTCATTTTTTGTTTTATTTTAAGTGTGAGGGGAAACGACCTCTATATATATATACACTAGCGGTCTTGTCACGTGCGTTTGGTGCATGTTTTTTTCTTTTCTCGGAGGCCACTGGTGTTGTATTATATAGAACCTAGAAGGTGCAAAAGGCACCCATTTGAACAATTGCTATAATTTCTTCAATTAATAGGGCACCAATTCGGCCAAAGGTTTTTAGCGAGGCAACCAAGGTAGGTGTATTTTGGTCAATATTGGTGTACCCCTTAGAATTTTGAAAGAAGTAATATAGTGTCCGTTGGAATGCGCGTAGGATGGGTTTAAAACCCAGAAGGTGCAAAGGCATCCTTTTGGACAATTGCTAGGACTATTTTAATTTAACCATTGGGCCATAAGTTCTTAGTGAAATTTTGGTGAATGTTGGTGTTCACAATGACAATCCCTGCGACCGCTCTAAAAGTAGACTTATGAGTGCGATGTCGAATGCCATAAAAGACTTAATTGAAGTCCTTCCTAACACTAATTGGTTTTAGGGGAGATGGTGGAAAATTGGTCCAACACGTGGTATCAGAGCCAGGAGATCATGGGTTCGAGTCGCGGCAGCGTCATCGTGAGGGAGGGATTGTGTTGGCCCGGAGTGCTCCCATGCATTTGGTTACACAATGCTACCCCCCTACGACCGCTCTAAAAATAGACTTGCGGATGCAATGTCGAATGCCATGAAAGACTTAATTGAAGCAATTCCTAACACCAATTGGCTTTAGAAGATATATATGGTGGAAAATCGGTCCAACACCTTGGAATTTTGCAAGAAGTAGTAATAGCGTCCTTTGAAACTCAGAAGGTGCAAAAGGCACCCTTTTGGAAAATTTCTAGGATTCTTGTGATTAGGCTCCCATTCGACCACTCATTTTTAGTGTGACAACCAAGGTAAGTGTCTTTTGGTGCATGCTGATGTACCCTGTAGAATTTTGAAAGAAGTAGTGGTGTAGGATGGGGCTAGAACCTAGATGGTTCGAAATGCATGCTTTTCGGACAATTGCTAGGATTCTGTTAATTTAATAGGTATGCTCTCGGACAATTGATAGTCCCGATTAAGAAACGTGATCGATCCGAACCACCGTAAGACTGGGAGTCACGTAGGATGTTGTAGCAAAGAAGACAAACAAATACACAATGTGTTGATCTCTACACAAGGAAAGTAAAGAAGTAGGCTCTGATTTTGGTTGAAGCATACGAAGATGAATTGTAGTTTTTTCTATTGCAACACCCTTTATTAATACTTGTCTATAAATCTCTTCATGAAGCATGATGACTTTTGCCCAACAGATGTGTTGATTCTCAAATGACATCCATTTAGCCAAGCATTGCATCACTTCCCAAATGACACCTTTTCATTAACCATTGCAACTATTCGTTAAGTAACCAATCTTTGCACCAGTTCGCTAGATTCAAGAGATGTAAGATAGAACATGAATTCATAAGAAAAATTTGGGGCATATGTGGAAAGCAAAAAGTAGGAAACATCTTCGTACTTTTAAAGTAGTAGAATAGTATATATATATATATATATATTCCTTATTTTGCTACGGTACGGACTTCACAATTCCAGACTATATTTTGATGATTTGAATCGTCCAATCTATTTAAAACATATTTTCAAGGGTACATGTAAGGAATCAGCAAAAAAAAAAAAAAACTAGAAAAATCCAAGCTGTATATATGCAATTTTACGAAAAATTGTTCGGATCAAGTTTTTCCCGGTCATTTTTTTTTCATTTTTTAAAGTGAGAACCCTTGAAAACATATTTTAAACACATTGAACGGTTCGGATCATCAAAATTTAATCGAAAAAGATCCGCACCGCAGGAAAGTAAAAAATCCCACCGAATGTGGACTGTATAGATATATATCTGTATATTAAGGGGTGTTTTGGCCTAAGTACTAAACTTAACTTTTTGTTTTTTAGTGCTTAAAAAGTTTGTACTTTACACATGAGTACAAACATTTCAAGCATCAAAAAACAAAAAGTTAAGTTAACTTTTTAGATCAAAACACACCAAAATCCTGCTCTCCCCCTATATATACCTCTCATAAATAGGATCCAACAACAAAACAGAGCTGAGATTCTCAGATCTGGTATTTCTTCGAGAAGAATTAGTGTAGAGAGAGAGAGAAAGAAGATGTGTGGGATAGAGAAGGCGGCTCTCGTTAACAAATCCTCCTTGTCCACAACTGCCAAGGAGAATGGCCCAAAGACGGCCCTTTCTTCCGATGCTGTCATCAATCTGGACCAGTATACTCTCTCTCTCTCTCTCTCTCTCTCTCTCTCCCTCTCTCTCTAGTATTTTTCGTAGCACATCGATATCGGTGATGCAGTCATGTATCAACGACATCGAACAATGTCGGTCGATATAGTGACAAGTAGTATTATCAGTTCTCTATACTTTTTGTTTCCTGATTTTTGTTATGTTGAATGGTAACATGAAAAATGTTGGTAGTAGTTACTAAAAAGAATTTATACGTTGGCGAGCAGCGGTGATCCAACGGTGTACGAGTCTTACTGGAGAGAAATGGGCGACAAGTGTACGGTTGTGATACTGGGGTGTCAATCGCTGAGCTATTTCGCGAACAGTAACAACCTGTGTTGGTTTTTGGAGGCAGAATTGGAGGAAGAAATTAAGAGGTTGCACCGTGTGGTGGGGAATGCGGCGGTGGAAGACCACCATGTGGTGGTGGGTACTGGTTCAACTCAGCTCATTCAGGCTGCACTCTACGCTCTCTCTCCTCCTGATGAGTCCGAGCCCACCAGTGTTGTCTCTGCTGTTCCGTACTACTCGGTGAGTGACTCATTCTTTTACCAAATTTGGTCATATGCTCCCCCATAATAAGAAGATTATTGATTGCACATGAGGATATATATGAATGAAGAAATTGCTTAATTGAATCAATGAATGCATTCTGTCTTCAATCTCACATTATGGGGAAGTTAGAGTCCCAGCCCCACTATATTAACTCCTGTAAGTCCAGGTTCATTGAATCCGGACGGCATTATTCGGTTGCCGAGAGACCTTCCGACTGCACACTTCATTCGCACGAAAATTCAAGAAATTTCCAACACTAGGTCAAATACAACATATACATGATTATGTATATTGAATAAGATAAAATAAATAGAATTGATATTGACACTCTCATTTTCTTTATTGACATTACTTATTATTATTATTATTTTTTGTCTCTATTAAGTAATGTTATAATCATAAGACAAAAAACTATAATCGAAAATCGAAAGTGTGTGCACTCGGTCCAAATCCTCACGATAACTTGGTAGCAGGCAATAACGGAGCCATGATTTTACGTTAGTGGTGGCGAGCATGTATACTAAAACTAATGAAAAGACTGACTATAATAAGAACATTCGTCTGACTTTAGATAAATATCAAAATAACAAATAAAAAAAGTATAATAAAAATGTGTCATATGCACGTATCACATCCTATGGACGCTGATTCGTGACACGCTGCATTTATTTCTTTGATTTGCTATTAGGTTTCTTCCTTTGTGTATTGATCTAATACCTTAATAGTACAAAACATTTCGCATAAAAAAACAGGTCAAATTAATAGCTAGTACGTTTTGCGAGATATGTTATTCTCTCATAAATTACAATACACTAACTCAAAAAAATCAATTTTTAAAACCAATTCTTGAGTTAAGTTATTTTTTAAAACAAAGCCTTGTATCTCACATCAATGATTTCGTTTTGAATTTATTGTGTTTGACTAGAGGAGCTTTCTAATGATAGACCATGATGAGCTAGCTAGGGTCTTAGCGAAGTCAACTGGACAAAAGCAATGGATTCAAATGCATGTTGAGCGACCAACCGTGTCCGTCGCTGAGTCTGTGTTTAATTTACCCAACAGTAGGTATAAAAAAAGGCCACATGGCCCACATTCACCGTCTTTGGTTTGTTTGCCAATCAAATTTAACGATTAAATTCAGGAGGGAATATGGAACGTGAGTGCTTGATAAACGTACTCTTAAATCAGACCCATATTATCCAACACATGCACGAACGTGTTCCTAAAATTTACTCTCTTCGGAAGAATAGAAATCAAAGCGTTGAATTAAGGAGCATGCATCTATAGATCAAAACCCACTCTTGATTTGACCGAGCTCAAAACCAGGTGTTTTTTTGCTTTGCGAAAAGATCGCTGCTCGATACAAATTGAGGAATGCACCATAGTTTTAAATAGCAGTATTGGGGAACGTACTGGTCGTGGTTTTAGTGCAATGGTAGTGGGCGTATAACGATACGTAGCGGAAAACGAGTGTCGCGGTCGTCAATATTTTAAAATCCTTAGCAACACAAATAAAGCTGAAAATTTGAAAAGAAAGGCTGCTACTCTGCTTTCCGTTGCTGTCTCGGCTTGAACCGGACCGTGGAATGGCTGATAGGCCGATACACCGATACGTACCAGGAACCAGCCGAGACGGTATGCGATTTTCTATCCACCGCTATACTAGTGCGTATTTGTACCGAAACCTCCGAAATCTGATACGAACCCGTCTCGGCCGATTTTAAAAGTATTGAGTGCACTCCATACGTTGTAGCGTCTAGGTGACACCGACAGGCTACATCACCACTTGTAATACATCGACGCTTTCTGTGAACTGGTGATAATTTTGATCTTGTGAATATCATTTGATGTGACATTTTATATGCACGAATCACATGTGCAATTTCCTGCCAAACCGGATAAGTACTAAACTTGAAACACAAAATTGAAACACAATATTCCCTAGTCTTTCTTGTTTCTTAATTTCATCGATAGTGCCATACAACTAGAATCTTTTAACATATATCTTTTAACATATCCTTTTGCAGTTATTTTACTTCAAACTAAAATTACCATAAGTAAGCTTACAATATTCAAAAACATCATCGCCGTGTCATTGAAAAGTTTTATCAGCAAAATTTTTGGATAAAAATGATTTACTAAGATGACAGGTTTCCTTGTACTTCCTCTGCAGTGCTATCAAGAAGCGGCCGACTTTTTGCGGTCAGGGCTGTATAAGTGGGCAGGTGATGCTCGCGCTTTTGACAAGGACGGACCCTATATAGAGTTCGTGACCTCGCCAAACAACCCGGATGGCAGCATACGAGAAGCCATCATCAAACGAGGCCGAGGAAAGCTTGTGCATGACCTAGCCTACTACTGGCCCCAATACACTCCCATCACTTGCTGTGCCCATTTTGATGTTATGCTCTTCACTGCTTCCAAATGCACTGGCCATGCTGGTTCTCGCATTGGGTATGTGCCTCTGTTTCTCATTCTAAATATATGTCTTTCGAGAAGTTAAGAAATGGAGAGCAAATGCGATGGAGGGAGGGGATTTTGGTTAGTAAAATAGTAGGAATTTTTCTTTTTAAAAAGAGCGTCCAGAAAAACAGAACATGTTGGGATAAACAATCAACTTGGATCGTTGCGGTGTCGCGTCTTGACTCTTGAGTGCAATCTAGACGCTTTCAGGTGTTGTTTATGGATTTTTGACATTACATCTTTTGGTTAAGAAAATAAGACCCCGCTTCTCTGCAATTCAATTTTCAATTGCACTGTGCATGCGGTTCTTCTTCGTGGGGCTAATGAGTTCGAATTTGGTCGAGTTCATGGATTATGCAAAAAAATTCAGCTAGCCAAACATAGGTAGGTAGTTACCTGATCGAATTGCATTTGTTTTAAAAAAAAATAGAGGGTTAATAAATGAACTGTTTTGATCATCGCGACGAGTCCAGACAAGTACTAGAACGCAATTTGAGGTTGCCTCCACAATGTATTTCAGGCCAGGAATTTTTTCCTCAAGAAAGCTAGTAACTTTATCTAGAATTTTATTGGATCTGCAAATAATTTTTTGTCAAATCAATAGCTTTTTCTGGGAGGGCTACTTGAAGTGCATCACCTTCCATAGTTCCATGTCAAACTGATACCTGGCTTTATTATTTTTCCTTAGATGGGCTCTTGTGAAGGACAAAGATGTGGCAATAAAGATGACCAAATTCATTGAGATCAGCACAATTGGGGTTTCAAAAGAATCCCAAATCCGAACTGCAAAGATCTTGGGAGTCATTTCTAATAGCTGCCTTCATCTCAGCTCAAACAACTTCTTCGAATACGGTCACCGTCTAATGGCTGAAAGATGGGGAAAGTTAAAAGAAGTGGTAGGGAGCAGCAAAATCTTCACCCTGCCAGAGTACCCAACAGAATACTGCCTCTTTACCGGAGAGTTCAGCGAAGCACATCCCGGTAATGTTCATAGCAGATTCAGAGCTTAATAACTCAGACAATATAACTGTAGTAAATGTTCTAAATTTCTTTTTTTATGTTTTCTGGCAACAGCATTTGCATGGATGAAGTGCAACAAGAATGTGGAAGACTTTGAGAAGTTTCTTAGAGGACAGAAGGTTCTTGCAAGAAGTGGGAGGCGCTTCGGGAGCGATCCAAATTATGTTAGGCTTAGTATGCTGAGTAGGGAAGAGGAATTTGAGATCTTTCTGCAGAGGTTGTTGGCTATCCAAGGAACTAGCAATTGAAATTCATTCTATTTATTAGCACACGATTATTATTATTTTTGAACAAATATTAGAACACAATTTATGAACTCAAATGTTTTATTCTTTTTCCATGTAAGACTGTTTCCCTTGAAAAATGGGCAGGGACTGCCGTGCAAAAAATTGTTGTCATGAAAAAGTAATATATAATGACGAAAATTTTCATAGCAGAATCAAAAATTTGTTGTCGGTGTTCATGATACTAGAGTGAAACCTTTAATTCGCCGGCAAAGGAGATGATTTCTTTTTGTGCATAATTTTGACTGGCTATATATGTCTATTTCTTAGCCGTATCATTGCACCTCTCTCATTGAAAAAAAACACGAATGACGCTTGATATGTAACTTGTCATTTACGGTGTACCTTCTCGATTTCAGTTAATAAGATTTCTTGTTTTGACGATCGAACGATTAGATATCAAACACAATGGCTGCTCTGGTCAGTGGCAGGTAGCTAGAATTGTAACTCTCCAAACCACCATCTACAATCTCCAAAATGGAACGAGGCATTAGAATGATCGCGACAACCTTTATTGTTTGCTCAATTCTCCTGGATCTGGGCTAAGCTTGGGCAAAAAGGGCTCGCCATAAGGTTCTATGCGAATTCCTGCCCACGAGCCGAGGAGATTGTAGCTGAGGTCGTCTCTGAAGCCTATAGATCCTGCAATTCCTGCTGGTTTTCTTTGCATTTTCTTCCATGATTGCTTTGTCAATGCAAGTCGTTCATTCACCTTCTCTCTTGTTTACACATCAATGAGGATGACCGACGTTGGAGTTATAAATATCATGAAAAGAAACAAAAAAACTCAAGACCAATCCCAATCTCCTTACCATATTAGTTCACTAGCTACCAGTGTGAATCATATCACTCCCTCCGTCTCATATTGCTGGTCATGTATTCGATCTATTTTGGGATGTCCCTAACAAGGATTTAAATATCGGTCGATATGCGATGTATCGGCCGATACGTATCGGTTTTTCAAGTGACCAATACCGATATTAACCGATATCGGCCGATATTTGGCCGTATCACCGATACCGCTACGTATCCCGATACCGAAATTTAAAACCTTGGTCCCAAAATTCTCCCTCTTTAAAGGATCAAACTAAAAAGTGTGTAAGGTTCCAAATTTTAGCCCTAATGAAGAAGTTGTTTTTAAAGAAGAGAATAAGGGATAGCATTAGAAATGGAATTGTAATTCTAATGAGACATGAATTAATTGCATGTCCCAGCAAAAAGTTGAATTCCCCATACATGACAAGCATATGGGACGGAGGGAATATCTATTTTGTTTTCGTGAAATCTGATCTCTCCCTTATATATTTTCTTGAACCATTTTACGATCCGTTCAAAATGTTTGTGAAACATACCAAGTTCTGTTTTACTCCTGTCATACCTTCATTCCAACCAAAAACGAGTAGTCCATAAGTCATCGACGGAGCCATAGCAAGGCTAGATAGTGAATGCCCTGGAATTGTATCCTGCGCTGACACATTGTCCTTTGCAACTCGAGACGGTTCCGTTCTAGCCTGGTCCCACAATACCACATGCCGGGAGGCTGCCGCGACGGCCTTGTTTCCCATGCTAAAGATGTTCAGAAACAATGTCGATCTGTGAATCCAGAAAACAAAGGAAACACTGACAATTCTCAATATTCAAGCAAATTCGGCAATGGTGGACATTTTCATTTTTGGTTTTTAAAAATGATTAATTCCTGTAGAAAACTTGGAGCTAGAGGAGCTTGGAATAATCTTCTTTGGTGCTAAGTTATGATTGTGAGACTATTTTGTACTCTTTTTGTCTTCGTTTTTGGGCTCTTCAGCCAAGCATGGCCTTAGGAATGTCTTTATTGATCTATTAAAATACATGTTCTCGTATCGAATTGGGAACAGTCACATTCAGCGAGGACGCAAGGAAAATGCAAAATGGGTGAGAACTATTCTGGTTGGACAGTGGCGGTTTCAAGAATTTGTACGTGTTCAAGAATTACGGAATTATTGAAAAATTTACTTACTTTGTAAGGTACGATCGAAACAAATAAAAATCAAGACTCTAATGAGTTGAGTTCACAAAGTTAATTTTAGATTGACCTGTAACAAATGGATAAATTGTTCACATGGCTCCATCCGCTACATGTGCAACTTTTTTAACTACATGTTTAAGTCAGTGGATTGGGTGTTCAAAATAGTGAGGTAAATTTAAATTTTACTAATTCCCTACGTGGAAATGCAAGTTAAGCAAGGCCAGCCCAGGCCCTAGGCATCCAAGAAACTCAAAAAATTAAGGGCACTCACATACATTCTAGTGTTACGCTTAAGTATGAGTCTTTTTTAGGCCCAGTTCACAAATTTTTTAAAAAGAGACAGTCAGCCCATCTCAAAGAGGCAGTCTAGGAAAGAAAAAATAAAATTTTATAGGCCCAAGAATGCAGAAGCTCAAACATAATTAAGAGCCCAACTTTTTAGTCTCTTTTAAGCTAATAAACTCTTAGGGGTGAGCACGGACCGGATTGATTTGGTTTTGTAGTAAACCAAAAACCAAACCATTACCTACGGATTATGAATTTGGAGAGCCAAACCAATCCATAAAAGGCATAGAACCAAACCAATCCAAACCATTAAGATACGGATCGGTTTCGGTTTCGAACCACGGTTTGCTTAAATTGAGATATTATTTCTGTAAACTATTTAATGTACTTAAAATTTTGAAAATTAATAAACCAAAACTTATATTAAATCCGATTCCATTAAAATATCATTAAAATTATCATGGTAATAAAGGAAATCAAGGAATAGGAATAGGCAATGACCAAATCATATATAGAAATTTAGAAAAATAGAAACGTGCAGTGGAATCAAAATTGGAATGGAGAATTTCATTAGCAAATTTATTGGCTATGACCAAACCACTACTGGTGTATTGGAATTAAGGGAATAAGTTATGAATCTTAGGCAAAATAAAATCTTGCACAGAGAAG